>OZ038501.1:13364477-13371977 GCA_964036315.1 Acanthosepion esculentum | reverse complement strand
GTGCAAATAAACCATATTACACCAACTGCAGCGGGAAAGAACATTAAAAAAGATATCAAAAGCAGATGCAATTTACCAAATGCAGAAACGATGGCAAGATAAGCCTCTTCATGGTCAGTACTCTACCCGTAACAAACAAGCAGATGTAAACAAATCCTTTACTCATCAATGGTTACCTGGTGCAGGATTAAAGGCTGAAACCGAAGGTTTTCTTCATGCTTGCACAAGATCAATGCTAGCTAACGAGAAATTATCCAGCAAACATACTGAAAAATATACTCAAAATGCAGATTCCGTGATAACTGTTCAAAAATAATTGCCCATCTTTTATCAGGTTGCACGGTGTTGGCATCCACTGGATATATAAAATTTGGCATGATAGAGTGGGCCAATATCTGCACTGGAAAAAATGTAACTTTTACGGAAAGGAAACTGCAAGAAACTGGTATGAACATCAAACAGACACGGTTACAGAAATAGGACATGTAACAATTTTATGGCACCTTACAATACACACAGACAGAAGAATCAAAGATAATCGCCCAGACATCGTGATCAAAGACCATAATAACAAAATTTGTTTTCTATTGACATGACGGTCCCTGCAGGATTTAATGTATCTTCAAAAAACTATAAAAATACAAGGATCGTGAAGAGTAAATCTAAAAAAAATGTTTGAAAATCTTAAATAATATTTCGGTAGTATGACTTCTTCAAGTTATATTTAAACAATTTTTTCAAGTAGTAAATCATATAAATCTATAATAAATTATAAGTCTTTCTACAAACGTTGCTTGTCTTGTAATGAAAAAAAAAAACGACTGTACTGGTAATCAACGCGTCAAAATGAATGAAACTCAGCCAGGGTGAATGACATTGGACTGAAACATGCTTAATATGATGGTTGACCTTGTTCATCTTGGAATTTTCCGTTAGTTGATTAGTTACTAAGAGGAATTAATAAAACAGTTTAGTATAAATCTTATGGAACTCTCCTGTCATTCTGTTTATTCTACCCGACCAGAAAGTTAGTCATTTATTTCCGTAACATATTAATATTACTATTAATAATAATAATAATAATAATAATAATAATAATAATAATAATAATATTAATGAGAAGAAGAAAGATGAAAGCTAATCGCCCAAATATTGTGATCAAAGACCCCCCCCCCCAAAAAAAATGTGCTTTCTTATTCCTATGTCATTGATAACAAAAGACATTGACAAGTTCAAGAAATACACCAACTTCATCGTTGCCAGCATTTGGGGCGTTCAGGCCACAGTTGCCCCAGTTTTTAAGAAAATTACCAGCAATAAAAAATTTGTTGGCATTAAATAACATATTGAGGTTGATATACCGTAAAAAAAATAAACCAATCTAAACCAAAGAATACATATTCTAATCACTCGAATCTATCCTAAAAATGTTGTCGGCATTAAATAACCCATTGAAGTTGATATGCCGTTAAGCAAAATAAACCAAACCAATCTAAACCAAAGAATACATTTTCTATTCATATTAATCTATCCTAAAAATGTTGTCGGCATTAAATAACCCATTGAGGTTGATATGCCGTGAAACGAAATAAACCAAACCAATCTAAACAGAAAAATACATATTCTATTCATATTAATCTATCCTAAAAATGTTGTCGGCATTAAATAACCCATTGTGGTTGATATGCCGTAAAACAAAATAAACCAAACCAAATCAACCGAAGCCAATATCCTTTGTAGTAATAGCGGCAGTAATAATAGCAGTTGTAGCAGTAATAGTTCTAGCAGCAGTAATAATAATAAAGCAGTGATCGTAGCTCCAATAATAATAAGAATACCGTAGAAGTAATAGTAATAATAGCTGTAATAATAAAATAATTATTATATTAGTAATAATAGAGGTAATTATAATAAAATAGTAGTAATAGTACACGACTTACCGTTATCCAGATTGTATTAAAACAGACAGAAAAATATCGAGAACCCCAAGAAACGCAACAACGAAATGGTGGTAAATAAATAGAGATGGACATGGCTACGCAGAGGACAACTGAATAGCAAAACTAAAATGTTAATTTTAATGATAGGAAAACAGAAAATGTAAATTTTGTGGAAATGAAGATGAGACAGCGAACCACATAATAAGTAAATTCAGCAATCTTGCTCAGAAAGAATACAACAATGGTATTTGTAAGGAGGATTTTCCATCGGACATCTTATCCCCCTCCAAAAAAAACCAATACTTTATGGAAAGAAAACTCACGAGGGGATGCTTTCTTGATCACGACAATCTTAGCCTCTTCAGCTCTATTTTTTTTTCTGTTAGCTTTCCTACATATTCTCATACAATCACCAAAGTTAAGCAACGCCAAGCTTGGTCACTACCTGTTGGTAGTTCTGTTGGATTGACGGGTGGTGTAACTGAAAATGGCTCGAAATCCTAGAGCCTAGTTCCAATTCTCGTTTTGTTCGTTATATTCACTTACGTGCTAATACTTTTCGGAAAGGGAAGAATCCACCTCTTCTCTCCCCATCTATGGGTTAATAAGTGAAGCTTTTATCAATAGATCGCTATTATCTCAAAAACAAATTATAATCTAAAAATAATTCCTGGCTTTAAAATAAACTGTAATGTGTTGATAAGCCGTAGAGAACGAGCGAATCAATCAATTTTCAGGCTAAATGTTCATCCATTAATGCTATACATTGAGTGGCTCTTGGGCTTTGTATTTGAGGATCGATTAATAAAAAAAAGAAAAAAATGAAAAAGAATAAAAACCGAACCTGGCCATTGGAAACTCCATGAAAAAATTACTTCAGATAATTCTGGTAGAAGCCAAATTAAACACTAAAGACAATTAAAGCTTAGAAAGGTATCAAGGCCTCGACAGGGAATTGAGAATTTTGTGGATTATAAAGATTAAAGTAGTGCGAGTCGTTTTTAGAGCACTGGGAACAGTATTTAACAATCGGCTGGAAAATTAGATCAGGTGCTGGAAGCATTGAGTAAGGCAAGTAAAGCATTAAGAAGATTGTCGGAAGCGTGAGAGAACTTGTTTTTACTTGATCTCCCTTGGTAATCTCCCCAGTTAATCGCCCTTGGTAATCTCTCCTGTTAATCTCCCTTGGTAATCTCCGCTTATTGCAGATAAAAAAAAAACGCGAAATGATCCAGGCTAAAAAATCTGTTTTTGTTGGTAGACATTGCGTTGGGTTTATTTTTAATCGTTTCACCCCCAAGCAAGAGAATAAAGCCACTAAGACTCAAGCGATTACTGAGTGTTAGAGAATATGAGAGAAAAAAAATACTATTAAGGAAAGAGAACAAAAAAGAACATGAATTAAGAAGACGGAAGATAGCGATTGACATTGCATTTAAATTTTTGAAAATCAAATTTGACTGGGAAGCAAGGAGCCAGAAGAGAGTTCCACAAGCAAGAAGTGCGAAAGAAGAAATTGTTAGCATAGAACATACGATTAAATCTAGCCATTTCAACTGTAAAACGATGAAACCTTGCCACCAATCTAACATGGGGCTTAAATTCAGAGAGCAGTGGTTGGCAACCTTTTCCTAACTATGTGCCGACTTAGGGTTTTAAAATCATTCAGTGTACCAACAGCATACGTATTTTTTGACCCCTGCTCTACATAAGAGCAGTCATAGTTTCCCAGTAACGTATCTCACCAAAATTCTGACCAAAATGCAAGTCTATGTAAAAGAGAAAATTGCATTGATCTCATGGTCAACTTTAGATATGATTTGTATACAATATCACTATCAAGGCAATCACATTGCCATGATAAAGTCCCTCAGAAGACGAAACGCGTCGGCTAAGAATACTTTTTATTCTAGATCGGGGGTCGGTAACCTTTTGCTATGTGCCGACTTAGGGTTTTAAAATCATTCAGTGTATCAACAGCATACGTACTTTTATACAAGTCAAGGTCAATATATCTGTTCTACAGTATATTTTATATAGTAATATATACAATAATATATAAACCACATTAATAGAAATAAAATGTTTTTAAAACTCATTTTGTAAGTTTTTATTAATAATAGGAGTCCAACGAGTGAGCAGTTTTGAAACAGCTTAATATCTTCTTTGCGTTCTAGTAGTTATTGGTTCGGACTTCATGATGTCATTTGCTACTGCTTACCATTGGTGCCTTGCGTGTCACGTTTGACACGCGTGCCGTAGGCTGACGAACCCTGCCATAGAGGAAAGTGATATTTATTCTGTAAAATAAACAGAAATGTGGCACAAGGCCGAAGTGGCGGATTGGGAAAAGGACGGTCTTCTTCTGTCTTAACTATAACTTAGCTAGCCGCAAACACTGACCCAATCGTACGATCAATATTCCTAACACCAAAACACCACATTCATACGTACCGTTCTTACTACAACCACCATAATACCTCACTGTCTCTATGAAAATACTAACTAGTCCCCATAGTTACAATTCAGTGTCTGTGGTGGGAGGGGAATAAAACATCAATTCTAAAAATTAACCCCAATGAGTATTTACAAAATGAATACAAAATATTTACAAGAAACTAAAGAAAAATAATATTAGTAATCCCCCCGCCACAATCACTAAATGTGGCAGAAATACCAGTTCAATGGCCGAAATTAATGCGGGACTATAATAGTATAAAACATTCATTCATCCCAAGTACACACACTGACACGCACTCATTCAAACACAACAACAAATACGAAAACACTCACGCGAAACGAAAGGCGCCCCGCATCCACCAGCGAACTGACATCACTGACCACCTAACGAGTGAGGGGATGGGGAATTAAACTTAAAGAAAAATAAAAGTGGGGCCAATGCCATAGAGGCAAGTTTATCAGAACAATCACCATGGAACTATTTATAGAAAAAGTCACAGTGAAGCTACGTTACGGCGGTGAGAATGTGACTGAAGCCGGGATGCCAGGTCAGGACCATCAGCGTTGCAGATTTTTCCTTTGATTTTATCAAGGATCCCTAAATATATAGCAGGAGCACCAGGCCAGATATGGAAGCAAATTTTAAAGCATGGACAAATGGTAGACATATAAATATATAAGATAGGCTCTGTCGGCAACAATTGTCCAGCACGACACAGTGAACCAAGTTTCCTAGCAACAGACTTAGTAATTGATTCGATATAATCTTTCCACATCATGTCACTTCATGGGTTTCATAAAACTTGCTGTCACTTGATCCCTATACATTGCTATCCAGATACATTTGGTCTGAAGAAGGCCGCTAACGTTAATTAATGAATCGAAATGTTTGGGAGCAGGTTGTCATTTGCATCCTTGCAGTATAATAACCGCAGGAAAATGTGTGGTGATGAGACGGAAAGCAAGGGGAGGGTAAAAGCTTGAAAACTCATTGGCATCAGGTGCGCTTGTTAAAAAAAAAAGATGGAATTAAAAATTCGAAAACAATAAATAAATAATTAGTCCCGTAGCGAGCATTTTCGAGAGTAGTATTGGGGGGGTCGGAAATCCGGGGAGTTGGTAGAGCGGGTGCTATCGCCCAAAACAATGTCATTGGCTTTGGTTGATTGCTTGACTTGTTTTCTCGTTCGAAAATTGGAATGAGGGATGGAAATTTCAAATTATTCCAAAGTATTTATAATTACCAAGAGCTGAAAATAATAATAATAATAATAATAATAATAATAATAATAATAATAATAATAATAATAATAATAATAATAATATGAAGAAGAAGAAGAAGAAGAATGAACTACATTTATTAAAAATATTATTGATAATAATAATTTACAGCAGAAATAAAGAAAGTGATGCTGATGGTCGTGGAAATGACAACCATAAAGAAATAACATTTGAATCTCCTTCCTCTGATGACAGATTTGGCATAATAATAATAATAATAATAATAATAATAATAATAATGAGAAGAAGAAGAAGAAGAAGAAGAAGAAGAAGAAGAATGAAGTAGATATATTTAATAATAATAATAATAATGAGAAGAAGAAGAAGAAGAAGAATGAAGTAGATATATTTAATAATAATAATAATAAGAAGAAGAAGAAGAAGAAGGAGAAGAAGAAGAATGAAGTAGATATATTTAATAATAATAATAATAATGAGAAGAAGAAGAAGAAGAAGAAGAAGAAGAAGAAGAAGAATGAAGTAGATATATTTAATAATAATAATAAGAAGAAGAAGAAGAAGAAGGAGAAGAAGAAGAATGAAGTAGATATATCTAATAATAATAATAATAATAATAATAATAATAAGAAGAAGAAGAATGAAGTAGATATATTTAATAATAATAATAAGAAGAAGAAGAAGAAGAAGAAGAAGAATGAAGTAGATATATTTAATAATAATAATAATAATAATAATAATAATAATAATAATAATAATAATAATAATAATAATAATAATAATAATTTACGCCAAACGTGAAGAACGAGCTGGTCATGGTCGTGGGAATGACACCCTTAAAGAAATAACATTTGTATTTCCTTCCTCTGATGACAGATTTGTGATATTATTATTATTATTGATAATAATAATAATAATAATAATAATAATAATAATAATAATAATAATAATAATAATAAAAACACAATGTATGTATTAAGAATCAGTGAATGAAATGTGTGCAAACAGAATACAAATATTTACTATTTGCCCATATCCTTAGTCCCGGGAAACGACACGGAAAGATATTGTAATGAACAGAATGCAGAATAATAATAATAATCAAATAATAATAATAATAATAATAATAATAATAATAATAATAATAATAATTTTTCTTTAAATATTGAGGAGGAACATCGTCAGCGGATAATTCCAACTGATGGTTTAACGCAACAATTAAATGACAGAAGGAGAAAAAATATAGGTGTGGAAAGGACGGTAGGGGATAACAAGGAAGTGATACGAGCAGACGACAATGTTGTGCACAAAAGATAGTGTTAATGAGAACTGCTCACATACAAAGGAAAGCGCTTTGATTTACCTTAGAAAAAATACATTCACTTACTTTAAGTCTCAGGTGAAAGACTTGATAAATGATTAAATCAGACAATAAAACAAAAGAAATAAACAACAACAACAACAACAATAACAACAATAATAATAATATGTCGAAAAACATCATCTCTCCAGCTATGTTAGAATGAGTCAGTCTTCGATTTATGCACAAGTGAAAGTAATAATGAACACATAACTGTTCAGAATAACGTACCAAATGTAATTAAATCGAGAATAATATAAACTATTTTTTCAATCATCGACACTATCTTTGTATCTGATTGCCTATGCATATAGACATTAAAATAAACCGTGTTAATCGCTGTCTGTGTCACTCTCTCTCTCTCTTCATATATATATATATATATATATATTGTTATATTGGAACATGTAAATGACCACTACAAAATTGTACATTTTTGTAGTTGATACTTATATGTTCTAGTGTAACAGTGTATAATAAATATTTATTACACGATTTCTT
>OZ038501.1:13351977-13354477 GCA_964036315.1 Acanthosepion esculentum | reverse complement strand
CTGAACCCTACTAAAGTTCTCTCTTTCTAACGTCTCCGACCGAACTCCGGTATTTTAATCACTAATTAATTGTTAACCTCTTCAAGTCTAGAATTGGCCATTTTCATTCCTGCATAATCCTAAGAACTTCATTTGTTGGCCTTCCTTGCATTCATACCCTACCATAGAGTAACCCTCTAACTTGGGAGGCTATGGGGCCTAGTACTGATGAATATTAGTATAATAAATATATACATATATATATGTGTGTGTGTGTGAGTGTTTGTGTCTGTACATGGACACCTCTACATAATTATATATATATATATATATATATATTTATATATATATGTGTGTGTTTGTGTGTGTGTATGCATGAACACCTGTACATATATATGTATATATGTATATATATATATTACACACACACACACACACACACACACACACACACACACACACACACACATATACATATATATATATATATATATATATGCATGGATACCTGTACATAATTTAGATAATGGTATAAATGTTTCTGTTTGCACATCTATGCAGATAATATATGTCCATACACACATAGACACACAGATATATATATATATATATATATATATATATATATATATATATATATATATATATATATATATATATCTGTGTGTCTATATGTGAACTTTTCACTGTAAGTTCAAGAAAGACATTTGGGTCACTAACACACAAAAATGAGAATTTCTCATAACGAGAATATTTAACATCGGAAAGCATGTGGAAAAAAATTAATTACTTTTAATAATATGTGAAAATCTCCACGCTTTGCTTGATGACGGTCGCGAGACCGGAAACACGTGTAGCAAAATTATGGAAAATAAAGCATAATATTTTTTTTTTTAAATCCACTTTACAACCAAAAACGTTTGCGGTTTCTCTCTTCTTTTTAATATACACACTTTTCTCTCGTTGGAACTACTATTAACTCTTCCTTTTATATAAATATATATATATATATATATATATATATATATATATATATATATATATATATATATGAATGTATGTGTGTGTGTTTGTTTCTGTGTGTCTGTGTGTGTATTTAAGTATGTATATTTG
Organism: Acanthosepion esculentum; assembly: GCA_964036315.1. Classification (NCBI taxonomy): domain Eukaryota; kingdom Metazoa; phylum Mollusca; class Cephalopoda; order Sepiida; family Sepiidae; genus Acanthosepion; species Acanthosepion esculentum. The sequence continues at coordinate 13,353,385 of OZ038501.1, read as the reverse complement.
GACAGTAACCTTCCTTTTAAACATCTTTCGTTAAATATGGCACACAAGGAAAATTTATATATATATATATATATATATATATATATATATATATATATATATATATATATCGAGTGTGACAGAGAGAGAAAAGCAGAGAGTGACAGAGAGGGAGAAGAGATCAGGAAAAAAAGAAGAAAGAGAGATATAGGACGAGGGAGATTAAAAAAAAAAAAACAGAAATCTTGAGAGATAAGCAAAGAAAGAAAAACAATAATTTTAATGATAAATATATGAGAGCCTCGAAAGAGAGACTTCATTCCGTTATGTGCCATGCGCGATAAACGCTTAGACGATCATGTAGCTTTCCATACACGACTGACGAAGCAGATTCCTTCCCCAGTAGTTTGCCATTTCTTTCTGCGGTAGACCAATTGCCATCCAAGTCTATAGAACTCGGTCTGTCCTGCTATTTCCACATAGCTTGATTTGGGTGGGGGGAGTAGAATGAAGAGAATTCATACCTTTTCCCAAGGGTTATAGTACGTAATTGAATGTAATGGATTCGAACTTGCCTCTCCGATTCCTCAATCCGAGCCGCTGTGCTTTACTCCTTAAGAGAGAATTAATAGTTGTAAAAATTAGATAATCTTGAATACACTTCGTCGTCGTCGTCTTCTTCTTCTTCTTCTTCTTCTTCTACTACTACTACTACTACTACTACTACTACTACTACTACTACTACTACTTTTCCTTCTTTTCTTTCTTTCTTTCTTTCTTCTTCTTCTTCTACAACATCTTTTCTTCCTTCTTCTTCATCTCATACTCCCAGTACTACTACTTTTCCTTCTTTTCTTTCTTCTTCTTCTTCTACTACTTCTTTTCCTTCTTCTTCTTCTTCTACTTCTTTTTCTTCTTCCTTCTTCTTCATCATCTTATTATTATTATTATTCGTCTAATTCTTCTTACTTCCTAATATTCTTCTTCTACTTCTGCTTCTTCTTCTTTCTTCTTTCTTTCTTTCTTTCTTTCTTTCTTTTTTCTTTCTTCTTCTTCTTCTTTGTTCTTTCCTCTTCTTCCTCCTCCTCCTCCCCCTTCTCCTCCAGTTCTTCTTGTAGAAGAAAGCCAACCTCCTCGTCAGACGATACACGTCACCAACCGCGGAAGTCAAGTAGTGAATGGATCCATTTGTCTCACTCACAAACAGAAAGATTTTATTCTTCACTTCAGTTACTGCCATATTTATTTTATTCCTGTTATTCATTCATTTACTACTCGAATGTCTTTTGTTAAAACCGATTCCGCCATCTTTGGGTTTACCTTTGATCAGCGATACTACATCATGCTTTCCGCTTCAGTTTATAAAATTCGACATGTTATTTCTAATTTCTCTACGTCTTTTCAATATTTGCCATCACTCTTGCTTCAA
>OZ038501.1:13344477-13346977 GCA_964036315.1 Acanthosepion esculentum | reverse complement strand
TCTCATTTGGTCAGAATTCTCCTCCGAGCAAATTGTTGTAATGTTTAGCGATCTTGTCTCGTTAGATCAAATACGACTGAGTAGTGAGTTTGATCCTCATTGGGGGCTCCATGCTTTCGTCGTCATGCCAAAAGTGTGATACGTTTACTAAAATCGCATCTGGTCATGATGTTTTCTCAGTATATCAGTCGGAGAAATTCTCATCCTTCTCTCGGTCACTGATGAGAAGTAATGTGTTTTTAAATAACTTCTCACCTATAATTTTTTTTTCTCGTGGATCATTCAAAATTCATAAAAAATTTGACAATCTCTTCCCGGTAAATAGCAGAACCTTCCAATGGTGTGGGTAAAGAATGCTCTCACAATGCGATAAAACTTAAAACAATGGTTTATCTTGCCGACAAATAGCATACGGATATTTAAATAATAATAAATAAAACAAACATATTATCTCATAGCCATTTAAATATATGTAAATATTTATTTATATATATATAAATATGAATTATATATATATATATATATATGAATTATATATATATACATATTTATATAAATAAAAGTAACATCTTATCTCATAGCCATTCATATATATATATATATATATATATATTTCTCTCTCTCTATATATATTTATTTTATTTTTTATAATATATACATATATATATATATATGTATATATATATGTATATAAACATATATATATATATATATATATGTGGGTTTACTTATTTATATATATATATATATATATATAAAACCCGTGAAGGTAATATAGGGGTAATGTAATTTAACAGTTCTAAACATGTATAAGAGATTTCTGAAAATTTATAAATGCGATGCACTTTATAAACCTGTATTTAAAAGATCAAGCAGCAGAATTTCGGTTATGGCTCCATCGAGAAGTCTTGCACACACTATCGTTTATATATATATATATATATATATATATATATATATATATATATATATATATATATATATATATATATATATATATATATATATATATATATATAATTTCCTAAAGTACCGGAAAAGTAGATCCATGACAAAATTTTACTTTTTTCTACGCTGTTTCAAACAATCACACACACACACACACACACACACACACACACACACACACACACACACACACACACACACACACACACACACACACACACACACACACACACACACACACACACACACACACACACACACACACACACACACACACACACACACACACACACACACACACACACACACACACATATATATATATTTATAGATCCTCAGATATAAATGGACTGCTTCACTATTTTAACAGTAGGTTATGAATAACAATATTTAAATTTTACAAGGGCAGGATTTAATCTTCTCTTGACAACTGCATCGCAGGTAATGAAAAGCTCTTAGGAAAAACATATAGTTATATATATAGTTACCTACTGTCTTCATGTTTCCTGTTTTATTATTATTATAATGTTTTGGTTTTCTAATTTTCCACACCCAGTACACCCTTGTTTATGAAATAAAATCCCCGTCGTTGTGATTATATTTGCTGACATCGGTCAGATTCGTTTAAAATAAATACATTCATATATATATATATATATATATATATATATATATATATATATATATATATTCTTCAGAATGTCATTCATTCCTGTAGATACAAAAAAGCTGGATTTTTTTCCCTGATGATGGCCAGGCTGGTCGAAACTAATCAAGGAACCCAATTGAAATGATAAAACCAGAAATATACTAATGCACAACCCAGTGTGTTTTAAAATTTAATTTTTTAAATTTTTCAATATCTTTTATTGCTATATATATATATATATATATATATATATATATATATTTAGTCGTTTATTACAGATTAGATGTGGGCAGCTATTTTATAGTATCGGAATCAAAGTAAAAGTGTTTAGTAAGCTACTGTAAAATGTCTGTGTGTCTCTGAAGAGGGAGAAATGGCTCTTTACTGAGGGCTCATTAACAGAAGTCTTTTGTCAAACTTGGCTTAATGCAATCGAGTGAATACGAAATAGACATTTTTGAATGCGAGTATAACCAGACTTTAATTTTTAACGAGATTCCAATAGACAAATTATCTGTTCGGTCATTTAATTCCTAAAATATCATTCAACTCCGAAAATATCACCGTTGTTTTTTTCTTTGTTTGTCTTTTTTGCGGGGAGGGGGGTGGGGTCGATAGGAATCACAATTTGCTTCAATCATAACCAGTATCTCGATATTCCCAGTCATCTCAATTCAGAGTGCGCTTACCTGCCGCCATTTTAAATAACGTGACTTCAAATTTATGGAAACATTCTTTCTTCTCTCTCCCCCCTCCCCCCACTCTCTATCTCTCTCTCTCTTTTTAACATCCTAACCACCCCCCCACTCTTTCCACTACTCTCTCTTTTTTGCCTCTATCACTATATCTATCTGTCTACCTAAAGCTCTATTTATCTGGCTATCATTCTAACTATGCTGCTGC
>OZ038501.1:13339477-13341977 GCA_964036315.1 Acanthosepion esculentum | reverse complement strand
TGACTTCTATGTTCACATTTATATTTATTTATATATATATATATATATATATATATATATATATATATATATATATATATATATATATATATGTATGTATATATGCATGAATGTATGTATTTGTGTGATTGTTTTTACTTATGGATACGTATATATATATATATATATATATATATATATATATATATATATATATATCAGAAAGATTTAGAAAGAAAGACAGGGAGAGGGAGTTATGTATTTTGGGATTAATATATATTCTTAAAATTAACTGGCAAAATAATTCTTTGAATTTATCTTCTTTCTTTGAACAGATATGTTTTTTCTTGTGTGGGAACAAGAGATTTCATTTTTATCTGGGACGAATTCGGCGTACAAATTGCCGAAATGATTGTTAGTACCGAGAACTTCCGTCTATTCTATTACAGATTTTCAAGGATTTGGCTTCAGTTATTTATATGTGCGTGTTTGTGTCCTTATTATTTTATATGTAAATAGAAAATGAAGCAATTAAATGAATTTAGGCAAGCACACAAACGAAAGAAATACACACATATAGATGGAAAAATAATTATATATATGTATATATATATATAAATATATGTATATGCACATTTAAAAATATAAACAGAGAAAGAAAAAGTGAGACGGATTGAAAGTGAAAGTGAAAGTGAAAGTGGAAGTATGAGGTTTGTTTTTGCCAGTTCGAGGCGATGCTGGCTGATACCAGAGTCTACAGAGAAAACGATTTAGCCTCTTCTAATTGTGTGTATATTTTGCTATTTACTGAACAGATTACGTATAAGAATTAATGATACAGTGAAAGAATGGGCACGCATTAAAACATTTCTAATTTAAATAAACAGATGCGCAAGAATATCTTAAATGCCAGATATATATTTATATATATAAACACACGCACACACACAGAAACACATACACAGATACATATATATATATATATACACACACATTTTTTTAACCTTTTCACCACAAGCAAGGATGGAAGCCACTAACAAGAAAGGGGTTACAGAACATTTGGAGCGAGAGCAGATATGAGTGTTAGAGGAAAGGATGTGGAGAAGGATAGTGGATAGATCAAGGCAAGGGGTTACAGAAGATTTGGAGCGAGAGCAGATAGGAGTGAAAGAGGAAAGGATGTGGAAAAGGATAGTGGATAGATCAAGGCAACTACAGATGTCGATTGACGTTACATTTGAATAGTTGAAGATTATAGTTGTCAGAGAAACAGGAATAAGGAAGTTCCACAGGCAAGAGGTGCAAGACATGAAGCTATTGGAGTAGAAGCGACGTCTATATTTAACAGATTCAACTGTGAAAGGGTGCTAGCGGGACAGAAACACATGGAAGAGAAGGCTTGAGGAGAGCGGGACATATATATATATATATATATATATATATATATATATATATATATATATATATATATATATATATATATATATATATATATATATATATATATATATATATATATATATATATATATATATATATATATGAATGGGCGCGGGGCTGAGTGGGTAGTACGTTCGCTTTTTAACCAAGAGGCACGGGTTCGAATCTCAGGAGGGAGACGATGCTTTGGAAAGTGCCTGAAAACCATATCACGGGTTGACCCAAGACTTGTGACTGAGATTGGGTAGACAGAACACTGGGTCAGGGTTGTCGATAACTGGGCTAACACGAAGCCACACGTCATCGTGGCCGAGAGCGTGAGCGTGCTGGGTGTTGACCACGCCAGATAAGGCTGTCTCTCCCAGAATCGGTAAATAAGTTCCGCACAGCATAGTTGGGCTTTGTGCATGTTGAACAAACACAAATGTGCCGGAGCAATATATGGGAGATCCGCGTAGATGAAAGCTAGGTAGGTTTGTCCAGCTTTTACGTTTGACTAGGTTTGCTCTACGTTTGTATTGAGCTCTTTAGTTAGTCGTTTACTCGTATCGGGGTTTTTTCTTTGGGCCTTGAACCTGTATCTGTGCGATTATTTTCGACAGACTTTCATGTTCCTGGCTCTTTCTTTTTTAAAACCTTTTTTTCCCTTCGTGATTGATTTGGCTATTGTTAAATCAAGAATTCGAAGGTTTTTCGACACGAGTATAGTTACCTATATATATATATATATATATATATATATATATATATATATATATATATATATATATATATATATATATATATATATATATATATGTATATATGCACTCCTCACCAAAAGACGCAGGTTCGAATCTCACCACGGTTTAATTTGGTCTGAAGATTACATTGAAGCATGAAGCTGATAGCAACCATTATATATTAAACCTGTATCCAGACTCTCTTTATATATGTTTTTACATTAACGTAAAGAGTGTCTGGATATAGGTATAAACATTGTATGGTTACTATCAGCATCATGTTTAAGTGTGATATTCAGAACTAATTAATCAATCAATAAATATATATATATATATATATATATATATATATATATATA
>OZ038501.1:13319599-13329599 GCA_964036315.1 Acanthosepion esculentum | reverse complement strand
GTCCCTTACCACTGTTCTTGGGTAAAGGATTGGACTTAACCGAAAGCAAACGATAGCAGTAGTAGAGAAGACAAAAATGTGGCCCTTAAAAACTAAGACTGTTACTGTTATGGTTGGAGCTCTCGGATCTGATAAAAAAGAAACTCAAGAAAAAATCAAGAAAATCCCTGATGTAACATCTCACAATGAAATCCGTCCAATTTTTTTTTTTTCGAACAGGCACAGCTCATATCCTGCCAAGGGATTTGCTCATTGAATTGATTTTCGTGTGTGTTTTTTCCTTTTGTTAACAGCTCTCTTATTTATTTAAGCGGAAAGAATAACAAAATAACATCCTTCGTTTGCCCTAGGTCATTTGTCATGATCCGGCATGTGATTAGAAAATAAATTTAGGTCAAAATATTTTTTACAAATAATAATAATAATAATAATAATAATAATAGAAATAGCAACAAAAATGTAATAATATTAATAATTGATTTTAATTAGTAACAATGAAAAAGTAAAATTGAAATATCAGTTTCGGAAGATGTAATGTAACAAAAACTAATATTTGCCATTACCACACACACACACACACACACACACACACACACACACACATATATATATATATATATATATATATATATATATATATATATAGTCAAACCTAATGAGCCAGACAAACCTACCAAGGTTTCACTTAGGCAGATCGTCAGGGTCAGCTGGCCTGACGATCTGCCTAAGTGAAACCTTGGTAGGTTTGTCTGGCTCATTAGGTTTTGACTAGGTCTGCTCTACGTTTTTTTTTCCCTTCGAGATTGATTTGGCTATTGTTAAATCAAGAATTCGAAGGTTTTTCGACACGAGTATAGTTACCTATATATATATATATATATATATATATATATATATATATATATATATATATATATATATATATATATATATATATATATATATATATATATATGTGTGTGTATATGTGTGTGTGTGTGTGTGTGTGTGTGTGTGTGATTTTTATAAATTTAATACATTTTCTAAGTCCGCTATTATTTCTTGTTACGCCATTTTTAGATATTTTGTGGTAAAGATGTGTGAGTAGATGTCTCCATTTCTTTACAAGGGAAATTAATATCTACAGGCCTAGACATCGAAGTGTAAGCAGGTACATAAGAAGACATTTATTAATTTTACTGTTTAAAAAACGATTTGGTCTACTCAAGCACATTTAACTACTAAATATAACAGGAGCTGTAATAAGTAATACATATATATATATATATATATATATATATATATATATATATATATATATATATATCTATTACTTATTACAGCTCCTGTTATATATATATATATATATATATATATATATATATATATATATATATATATATTCAAGTCTAGGATTGGTGTATACGGTATAAATTCCAATAACCAACAATTACTATTCTTAAAAGAGTGCTCAATACAGAGTAGAGCATATATAATTATTTATTTTAAAATTATAACATAAATATGTCATAAAATCACTACAAAAATAGCCATTTAGTTTCACGACTTCTGACGTTTTATCACGTGACGCTGTTGAATGTAGAATAAAGGAAACTCTTTATTCTACATTCACCATCATCACTTGATATGACACCGGAGGTGTTGAAACAAAATGGCTATTTTTTAGTTATTTTATAACATATTTATGTTATAATTTTAAATAAACAATTATATATATATATATATATATATATATATATATATATATATTGAACTAATAAGAAAGACAGTAAGATTTATAATCCAGTATTCTTAGTAATTATTTGTATTTAAAAAAAACTAAAAAAACAACCACATCTAATCAAAATTGATTGAATTTTCCTTAACCTTAACAACACAAAATATTAAGATTTTCAGCGCTAATAAATTAAGCAAATTTCTTAGAAAGTTATTCCTACTATCGCTTGACAGTGGAACCTCTGGATTTTAATTTTAATTTAAATTAAAAATTTTAGATTCAGTATTGAGACATAAAGCATTCTGTGTCGCGATGGCATCATAATTTTTTAAAAAGAAAATAATTACATAATATATATATATATATATAGATATAGATATATGTCATCTCGTCTGCTGTCGCTCTCTCACAGACGCGCCGTTGCCTCGCTCTGTCTTTTTTACAAATACTTTCACGGTAATTGCTCCGATGAGCTGCTTTCTCTGGTTTCCAGGTCTCATGAATTTAAGCGTCCTACGAGGCTGGCATCCCGTTCCCACCCCATTCACTGTTGAAACTGTTAGATTTAGACGTCTCTCCTACTCCAATAGCTTCATGTCTCGCACCTCTCGACTGTGGATCTCCCTTCCTTATTCCTGTTTCCCTGACAAATATAATGTCCTACTATTTAAGTGTAACGTCAATCGACATCTCCAGTTGCCTTGATCTATCCACTTCCCTTCTCCACACCCTTTCCCCATTCATTCCTATCTGCTCTCGCTCCAAATTTTCTGTAACCCCCTTGCCTTGATCGATCCACTATCTTTCTCCACATCCTTTCCTCTCCCACTCCTATCTGCTCTTCCTCCAAATCTTCTGTAACCCCTTGCGTGCTAGTGGCTTCCAGCCTTGCTTGGGGTGAAAAGTTTATATATATATATATATATATATATATATATATATATATATATATATATATATATATATGTATGTATGTATGTAGTATGCATGTATGTATATATATTTTATGAGGTGTAAGCATCTATTGAAAATGGCAAAAGCATTTTGCTAGCGAGCAGGCTTTCTACATAGAAACGTACACTTCAGGATATCTCATCTATAGATATTTTAAACATCGAGACTTTTTACCTTTCTTATTTATCTTCCATCTTGAAGGCAGACTACTCAATAAATGAGCGTTCCAATAGGAATATATATATATATATATATATATATATATATATATATATATATATATATATATATATATATATAATTCACATATGTAGTTCACATTGAAACAATAAACTTATAGTAACCATGCAATGTCGATATCTATATCCTGATTCTCTTTACATTCATGTAAACACACATGCACACACACATATATATGCATATATATATATATATATGTGTTTGTTTGTGTGTGTGTATGTGTGTGTGTATGAATGTTTTTTGTGTGTTTTGTGTATATGCCTGGCATATAAGTTATTCTTGTGCATATGTCACTATGTTTATCGAAAATCCGAATGCATCCTTACTTACAGAGGCGCGAGAGGCTCTAATATATAGAGGCTGAGGCAGAAATAACCCCCACATAAACCTCCCAGATATGCCTCCAACTTAATGATGAGACATTAGCAAGCTGAAGACAGCATTGCCACTAATGTTTTGCCATTTTGTGGAAGGGATTTCTGGGATGTGTATGTCGGAGTTATTTCTGCCGCAGCCTCTATATGTTAGAGCCACTCGAGTCTTTTAGATTTTAAATCGGCAGACTACAAGCCTATATCTGTTTATTTCTCTCTCTCTCTTTCTCTTTCTTTCTCTCTCTCTCAGTATTATATATATATATATATATATATATATATATATATATATATATATATATATATATATATATATATATTCCAATTGTCATTTTATACCAATCTGTCTTGTCCACAAAATTGATCTGGGAATTTAACTGTATTTTCGACATAGTAAAAAAAAGAGGAAAAAGAAAAAAATCTCTTGCTATAAAGATAATTTACATTAACCAGAAAAAAGGCTTGGACAGAAGCGTCTATCTTTTTAAATTTGGATTTTTAATGAAACTATAACGACAGAGATATTTTGATTTAATTTTTGCCTTGAAAAATCGGAAGACGAAACGCGTCAGCAAAATCTAAGATTTTTCCAATTGTCATTTTATACCAATCTGTCTTGTCCACAGAATTGATCTGGGAATTTAACTATATATATATATATATATATATATATATATATATATATATATATATATATATATATATATATATATATATTAGATGGATTAAACCCAACAGATTCCATAAAAATAAATTGTAATAAGAAAATATATTAATCCTGCGAATTTTAAAATTAAAATTCGTAGGTGAAAATGGTCATTTATTAAAGGTATCTTAATTCCAATTGTAAAGAAAATTTGCTTTTTAATGAAAATAAACATGTAGTATTTTTTATGAGTCAGTTTTAACATATTTCAAATTTTATGTTGTGTTAATAGGACTCCTCTGGGTTATACCAACGGATTACTACCTATATATATATATATATATATATACATATATATATATATATATATATATATATATATATATGCAAGTATAAATATATTAGCGGCCTGACGATTGCGTCTAGAATTAAACAGCATGTCGTCCCTAACTGTTGACTTCAATGTTCACTTATATATATATATATATATATATATATATATATGTATTTCAAAAAATTTTAAAATATTAGGAGATCAGCCATTCATGCTATCTTGGTTTCAAACTTCGGAAACTACACGTTTTTTTTTTTAAATTTAAACTCTCTGCATGTTAAATTTTTATTTTATTTATAAAAAAATATATTGACCACTGTTTAATACACCTGTTTCCTAGTCAAATCAACTAAGGCAAATAACTGTTTTATACATATATATATATATATATATATATATATATATATATATATATATATATATATATATATATATATATATATATATACACGTAAGATGAGAATGAATAGGGTACAATTCCGACGATCGTAACATTGAATTTAAAAGATGGCTCAATACAAAAGTAATGCTTTATTCTTTATTTTAGGATGTTACATCAAAAACATTTTTAAACAAACGTTACATAATTGCAATCGTGTTTCGATGCGAATCAAATGATTTCATCAGGTGATTGTAATCCCTAGATAGATAGATAGATAGATAGATAGATAGATAGATAGATAGATAGATATGAACAGACTGAGATAGATATATAGATATCTAGATAGATAGATAGATAGATGTGAACAGACTGAGATAGATAGATAGATAGATAGATAGATAGATAGATAGATAGATAGATAGATAGATAATGAACCGAGATAAATAGACAATGAACCGAGATAGATAGATAGATAGATAGATAGATAGATAGATAGATAGATAGATAGATAGATAGATAGATAGATAGATTGTCTGGTCAACGGCGTAACCAGAGCCTGCAATACATAGGTTAATTTTATACCTCATGTATGATGCGACCACCTTAAAATTAGCATCAAATTTATGTTTTCAAAAGGCGGATATTACGGGTGTATATAAATCAAGTGATATAACTATATCTTAAATGGGGTGTTTAAAATTTCTTTGGTATTAAGGCTACGATATTGTTCCACGGTATAAATGACGTGTGAATAGTAATAAATAAATAATTCCATATATTTTTTAGTTGTTCCAAAGATCATGTATCGGGTTTGAAAAGGATATACTATCCAAACGTCCATGTAAATATGTGTATATATCTATATATCGCGATTAATGTCAACTCGTATTTCAATCTCTGTGTCATCTTTTTGTCATTCCTACTTTCTCACACCGCTTCTCTCTCTCTCTCTATATATATATATATACATTTAATATTAAATTCAATATTGGGGATCTATTTAAACTTTCATGATACATACCACTATATATGTGGGCGTGTACGTGTTTGCGCGCGTGTTCAAGTTTGTGCGTGTGTATTTGGTGTGAAAGGTACCATTAGGACAAGAGGCATATGTCTTTTCGAAATATATCAATGTTAAATTAACTGAAATACGTCCTCTTGAAACTAGAATTTACGTTGTTGACTTGATTTTGATATGGTAATATTAATGTATTGACAACCAGTATGGAGTGTGTGCGTGTGTGTGTGTGTGTGTGTGCACGCACGCGTCTATATACTTATTTAACACACTCTTAGAATGGCCCCCCCTGGCGAAATATTTCCTTCACTTCACGAATGAAGGGGAAACTGTCAATGAGTGTGTGTGTGTGTGTGGGGGGGGAGCGGTATTGAAATCAACAACCTCTGCACGAGCCGATTTTCTCGAGAAACAATTTCTCAAGAAAACCTCCTCAATTTTATATATATATATATATATATATATATATATATATATATATATATATATATATATATATATATATATATATCAATCGATGAAGCTAGAATTTCAATGAAATACATTTTTAATATTAGGCATTCATTACTTTCCAAATGGGACAACACATAGACACACACACACACACACACACACACACACACACACACGCACACACACACACACACACACACATATATATATATGTGTGTGTGTGTGTGTGTGTGTGTGTGTCTTCAAATTAGGATACATAAAACCTGATAACCTTTTTTAAATTCTGACAATTGGTAACATTCCATGAAAATAGATCTGTTTAAAAATAGATTTGATTATTCATTTCGCCATTCATGGCTTTGTCAGATCCGAAAACGAAAGAATGAGACGTGTGTGCATGTGTATTTATGTGTATGGTTAAATAATGAATTATATTACTCTTCCCCAAAGCTGACGTTTCTCGTGGTTAAGAACGAATGATGAGTGACTTTCTAAAAATCCGTTAATATTTATTCTGTTTCTTTTCATTACAAGTCTTAATTCACTTCGAGTATTGTTAATATATATTTTCCCAGCTTTTTTTTTTTTATATCGAATTAAAAGTAAATTCTCATCTCAGTTTCACAATGGCACGAAAGCAAGAAAGTCATTTAACCTTTTCTGAAATTAATCTCTGGCAAATCCTCATACAACCTTTCAGAATAGGTTGAAAGTAAAAGATACATACGATGTAAATAAAATTGAATTTAATACATCCCCTCAAATATGGATACATATTGAATTTATGTAGATTCTTTTCTTCTTTTTATGTGCAATGTCCTTACAGGGCGTAGGCTCTCCACCCCACGCTATCCCTTGCAGCTCTCAGCAAGTTCCTTCCCTCTGCTTCCTCCCCCAGACCACGCTCTGTCATCCACCTGCTTAAGCTCGTCAGGTATGTCACGCGCTGCTTTCCCTTGTCTCTCTCTCCATCTATTTGACCTGTGAGTATCAGATTCTCCAGGCTCTCTTTCCTCATTATGTGTCCCAGAAACTTCATCTGCCTCTTTCTGATGTTAAATATAAGCCTTCTCCTTGTTTGTAACCTCTCTAAGACCTCGTCGTTGCTCTCACGCTTGGTCCAGGCCATCCTTAAACCCGTCTTTGACCGGGTCTTTCATTACTGAGAATTTTTGCCGTTCAAAGAAGTTTATGTTTAAAGTCAGCCCACCTGAAAATCAGTTTTAGTAACAACATTTGGGCGAAACTGAGGCACATTCGCAAATGGGGGGCGGGAACAAATTGAATAGAGGGGTGGCCATGAAAAGGGCTGTTTTTGCGTTCTCACTCTTGCAAGGAAGAGGAACCTCTTCCATGGACCGTCATAATAATTATATACGATAATTTTTATCTATCAAGCAAAAAAGAAAATCATCGAAATCGGATGAAAACAGTAGAAACGCATAAACAACATCTAATCACACACACATATATACATACACATTTTGAAAATTATAGATATAGATAATATAATCCACGTTAATATGTGTGTGTGGCGTCTATTTCTCATACGTAAGTATGCATTGAAATTCTGCTTACAGTTTTATGCAAGTTCTCGTGAAGGCCCTAAAAGGAGCGAATACGTTCAGGAAAAATAATTTGGCGATATTGAAGAAATATACAGAGTTAACATATTCTAATTCTTTCTGAAACAGATCAGGAAACTGAACAGTTCAATTATTAGAACCGAATAACCAAAACTATCCGGACATTTGATTATAATGGTAAAGGCTTTTGCAGAACCGACAACATATTTGGAGGAGCCGAATACAAAGACCTGCTGTATAGCGTGCCACACGGTCTCCCAAAAGACCCTCCACAGGTTTTGAAATCAGAGGTGTCCTTCTCCTAGACCGGTTGCCACCCAAGGCTATAGGATCCAGTCTGCCATTTACTAATAGCTGGGGGAGGGCGGAGAAAAGATGGATCCATATTTTCTCCACGTAAGTGAATGCAATAAACGAAACTGGAATTCGAACACAGATCCCTGTGTCTATACATTCTTATTCCGTGCTTCTATATATATATATATATATATATATATATATATATATATATATATTAAATAAAAATAAAAACCTTAAAGTGGTCTACTTTTATTTTTATTTAAATTATTAGCTCTGATTTACATTGAGCTCTCTGGATTTTATCCTCCTTGGGTCTACCAATACGGGTTACCTATTTTTTCGTAAAATAAATATACATATATATATATATATATATATACATATATATATATACATATATATATATGTATATATATATATATATATATATATATATATATATATATATATATATATATATACATATATATATATATACATATATATATATATATATATATATATATATATATATATATATATATATATATATATATATATATATATATATATATATCACTGTCATAAACAGATATAAGCTGCAAAGACCAATCAAAATACAAGTATATGAGAATTCAATAAACTTGGAAATTAACCTTCGTTATAACAATTAATGCCTTAATGTTAGGGTTAGACTAAAATAGAAATCATTCTAATTAATATTAATTTTTACTATAAAATTGAAAATTAAAAATCAATTTTAAATTTAATCCGTATTAAGTTTAAAATATTATGAAATTATTTAAAGAAGAAACTGAGGAAAAATACATATGTTTTGTTATTTATTTTGTTTTAACTGAAAAGCCAAAAACTCAGAATAAATTTTAATCTAATGGGGATGTAAAGCTTCGTTACAACTTAGATACATTTGAAGTGATGATATAGGCAGGGGAGGATGAAATCTTGCAAAAGACAATGCATACACAATCAGAATATAATAAGCAAACGCGTAGACATATTTAGATATTACATGAATCATTCATACAAAAAGCAGATAGTGAAGTTAATGATATAAATGGCGAGAATATATCTTCGCAAACAAATTTATTAAAATACATTAACCCCGATCCTGTAGATGAATGTTATGATCCCTGTTTTTAACAAATTCCAGTTGCATAAAGTCTTTTTATACAAGTACTTTCGCCCGTTCATACAGACATCCTAGGGTATGGAAATAGCTTTGTTTGTTACATCCGGGTAATAACGGGACAACGAAAGATTAGATGTGATCCGAAATATGTTTTTTTTTTAAAATTTATTATTGTTAACGGCAATAAATTTTGGAGTGTGCGGTCGCAACGCTGAGGTTGAATTTCTTTTTTTTTTTAAATTTAAGAGTGCGCGATTTTTTACTAATATGGTAAATTGGAGAATTCTTTTGCTGTAGTAGTTTTTTTTCAGTCGATGTGGCGTGAACTAAATTGTTCAAAAATAGAGGAATGTCACTGTTATTATCCGAAATTTGCACGTCGGATCAGTTCTTTTAAAATCAAGTATGTGGTGCAGTTCAATTGATATTACATGAATCATTCATACAGAAAGCAGATAGTGAAGTTAATGATATAAATGGCGAGAATGCATCTTCGCAAACAAATTTATTATGAATAACATTTTACATTTCTTGTTTCGGTACAATAATCGTCCCTCTTCGGGCGATGGTGGATAACATATAATAAAAAAAAAATGACTTATTTGGGAAATTTGAAAACAAATCGTTACCTCTTTTGAAAGTTAAAAATGGAGGGGAACTTAATGTCAGAATTAAAACATATACTTTGGTTAATCCAGATAAGCCCCCAGGTATATGTTTTAATTCTGACATTAGGCAAGGAAGAAGAAAAAAGAAAACAACGGAAAAAGTTTTAATACTAAAAAAAGGAAGAAAAAAAGGATGAAAGAAAAACAAGTTTCAATATGTTTTTTTTTGTATTTTGATTTTTGTAGGGGAAATATA
>OZ038501.1:13297099-13314599 GCA_964036315.1 Acanthosepion esculentum | reverse complement strand
GTGACATATTAAAACTGCGGTAATTCGCAAGACCCCGGACGAATCTAGATCGATAGATGCCGCTGAATAATGACGGTTAAAAAAAAGAGTATTCGCCGATGTCGATTGCTGCATACGATAAACTGCAGTTATCCCTGCACGCCGAAGATGAATATTTACAGTACGACTCTGGCCGCAACCCTGTCGATCATCAGCTAAATTTATTTACAATGTGTGCACGAAGTCACCTGATTACGTAGTCTTAAATTGATACTTCACCCGCGCCACCAGCCATACCTCTTGCCACTACGCATGCGGGCGCCCACACACACGCGGATCATCTTCAGATTTTTCCTACTGTTAGAGGCAGAATTGTTGTGCTTATCTTGTGATACTGCAAGCTCTTAGTCTAATGTAAATAGGCTAAACTATATAGGCTAAACTTCCAAGAGAACTTGATTGGCTAGCCTTACACATTCTTCTTTTTTGAGACGTGGTCGATCATGGATTTTACACAGTTTCCTATACTTTTTGTTTTTGGCGTTGTTCTTTTATCATTTCCCCACAAGCAAGGAAATAAAGCCACTAAGACTCACGAGGTGACTGAGTGTGAGAGAATCTGAAAAAGTAAGTGGGGGAGAACAATACAAGCACAAGACGTAAGAAGACAGAAAATATTAAATTTGACTGGAAAACAAGAAGCAGGAAAATAGTTGCACAAGCGAGAAGTGCGAGTGAAGAAGCAGTCAACATAGAACTTACGGTTACATAGCCATTTCCAGTGTAAAAAGATGAGAACTTGAAGGCAATCTAATACTGCACGCAAATTCATAAAGTCTAGGTACCAAAGAGGAAATATTGAAAATTGACATGAAACCGTTTATACAATAAGGCATAGAGAAACTTCTTTAGCGTGGTGAGAATATGACTGAAGCAGATCCTTCTTTGGATTTTATCAAGAATCATTATATATAATATTCAATGCACGGGTGTATGGTACACATATAAATGTTTAAGCTGAGATACCGATAACATTGCAGATTCTTCTTTGGATTTTATCAAGAATCTCTCTCTCTCTCTCTCTCTCTCTCTCTCTCTCTCTCTCTCTCTCCATATATATATATATATATATATATATATATATATATATATATATATATATGCACATTTCATTAAAACGACTGTTAAGGTGCTTTTATTTAGTTTTATATACAATTTCTCATGCGATCTAATAATGTTTTTCTTTTCGGATGATAAATTATATAAAAACTGTCCGAATGTTCTTTTTATCCGAGCGCTTTCGGCTATACATTTAGCCATTTTCAAGGTTATGCTCGTTAAGGAATTGTATTCCTCAAGAATCAACTTTCGTAAATAATTATATAGGCCACACTACAAATTGTTTAACACGCAGACTAACTCTACACGTTTCTGACAATAGCTCAATTAGATCTCATTTAAATATTCATGCAAACCTACCGGACACTATTCGGAACATACTTGTCGACAACACTAATATAATAGCATCATCCACATGCAAAAAAGGCTAAAAATAATGGAAGCCTTATTAATAAAAACAAACAAACCAACACTTAATAATACTAACTTTGAACATGAACATAATATCTTGACCGTGTTTTGGAACAAAAAAAAAATTATAAAACATACATATAACAAACTATTTCTAATTCTAACAGTTAAAATATAATCCTTGAAAATGGGTAAATGTATAGCCGAAAGCGCCCGGATAAAAAAGAACATTCGACAGATTTTATATAATTTATCATCCGAAAAGAAAAACATTATTAGATCACATGAGAAATTATATAAAAAACTAAATAAAAGCACCTTGTCAGTCGTTTTTAATGAAATGTGCATGAAAGAAGGATTGCTGCCTAAACACACACACACACACACACACACATGTTTAAGTTAGTTTTGGACGAGAGAAATATTATGTAGCACGATAGATTGACACAACTTACCTAGCAGCAGCCCCAGCAATTGATTTCAATATAAACTTACCACTTCATATTAGCGGAAAAAAGTTTGCTTGAGAAGTCGCAATGAGTTTTCTCCGGGAGGTTACCATCAGCCATAATTTGTAATCAATTTACCTTGCTTTCATTATGTTCTAAGTATAACAAATTCTCCTGGTTATGACGATAAACTACCATCCGCGTCCTGGGTAAAACGATAAACTAAATCCGACAGCAAGGTCTTTGACCAGAAGTTTTTGAGTTACATTATTCGGACTGTTATCCTCATCTCCATTGCCATATTCACAACGTTTCGGCTGTTGTACGCTCCGACCTTCTTCAGGATTTGGAATTTCGAACCGAACTCTTTATTTCGTCTCCAGGGGTCGATTGTTCTGGTTCCAAGTGCCCACCTGGGTAGTTTGTTCTAGTTCCAACAAAACTATAACTAAAACAATCTACCCCGGTGGACGAATTAAAGGGTTCGGTTCGAAATTTCAATCACCTGAAGAAGGCCGGAGTGTACAATGACCGAAACGTTGTGAATATGTCAATAAAGATGAGGATAACAGTCCGAATAATATAAATAATGCAAGTAATCATGATACCACATCTCAGAGATATAGAGACCGAAACGTTGTGAATATGGCAATGAAGATGAGGATAACAGTCCGAATAATGTAAATAATTCAAGTAATCATAACATCTCATACCAGAAATATTGACAGACTTACACTGTATTTCAAATGTTTGAGCGAACTCTTGGAAATTTTTTTTTTAAATTGGCCACCAAAATAATTGTTTTATAATTTAAATAACAGAAAATTATTATACATGGTTAAAAAAAAAGTGAAACAAATTTTATTAGAATTTTTATTATGGCAGAAAGAAAAAAAATAGCATTTTATGATTAAATTTTGCTCTCGTCAAGATATATCCTCTTTAGCCTTGAATACTGCTGCACAAACTTTTGGTATTCTTATATATATATATATATATATATATATATATATATATATATATATATATATATAAGGATGCCAGAAATTTCTGCAACAGTATTATATATATATATATATATATATATATATATATATATATATATATATATATATTTGAATTGGACATAGTCCGACAATTTATTTGAAGACATTTATATATATTATGTTTAACGTTCTTTTTATAGATACAAGTATTTAAGCAAATGCTCTGTTTTATAATAAAGAGTATTAAATAACATTCAGGCCGGTAAATGTTATTTAATACTGTTTATTATAAAACAGAGCATTTGCTTAAATACTTGTATCTATAAAAAGAACGTTAAACATAATATATATATATATATATATATACATATATATATATATATATATATATATATATATATAAAAGTGGACATGGAAGTCAGCACTTATAGGCGACAGTCTGTTTCATGCTAGTGCAATCGTCAGGCGATTGCACTAGCATGAAACAGACTGTCGCCTCTAAGTGCTGACTTCCATGTCCACTTTTATATTTACACACGCTCTATCTCTGATATTGAGCACTTTATCCCATAAATATAGCACACTTTAAGACTATATTTCTTCATATATATATATACATACTACAGTTCAATGTCTTGAGCGACACCTAGTATTTTTTTTTTAAATTGGCCCCAAAAGTAGCTGTTTTGTAATTTAAATAAGAGGAAATTATTATACCTGGTTAAAAAAAAGTGAGACATGATTTTTATTAGATGTTTGATGATGACAAAAAAAAACAACAACACTTTTAATGATTACATTTTGCTCTAGTCAAAATATCCTCCTTTAGTCATCATTTGGCATTCGTTGCAAAAGTTTCTCATAGTAAAAGTTTAGTTATTGTTTCCACTCTTTTTCCAATGTCTCAAAGAGCTCTTTTTCCGTTTTGGGATGGAATGGTTTCACTCTTCTGTCAAGTTTATCCCATGCTAACTCTGGGGTTGGCTTCAAACTTTTGACCTGTAGCGTATGTAGAACGACATCTCTCTTGTTTTCTGCTTGAGACTCGAATACGGCACACAAACTTCAGCAATTTACACAGAACTTAGCCTGCCACAATCTGGAAGGAGAGCCATGTTTCAAAAAACACATTTAACTGTCCAGCCTTGAAAATCAGCACTGAAAGCCGACTACTGTTGGTGGTTCAAAATACACATCTGTCACGCAGGGGAAATATTCCGTAGCTTGAATTAGACTGAAACAAAACATTACGTTGGTTTGTGCTAATTTTCACAACAGATAGATTGTGTCAGTTATTAAACTCAACATTCTTAATCTTGGCTCTAAACTGTGCTCGAACTAGAAATAGGATCCCAAATAAAAATAGATTCAGCATATTAAATAAGTAACTTGAATTTTCAAAGTGCAAGCTGTACTCCTTTTCACTTTCATCTCCTCCGCCAACAAACGCAAATATTTAATAACTATCAGCATGGCCCGACGTTGCCCGGGCTTGATTCAATGATCGTACGACTCACACAGCAATCGCTATCACTTGACTTAAAATATTTTTGACCTTCCTTTTCTTTAAAAGGAGTGCCCTTTGCCGTGCTGATGTTGCTACATGCCTTACTTCTTGCCTATCTCACACTGCAATTTTTTTCCAAGCTCTATACTAAACATTAAATCTGTTACGAAAAAAGAACTAAACAAAATGAACACAAAACGATCAGCTTTAAAAAAGGACTCGTAGCTGGAAAAACCGAATGAAAAAAGAATGTTAACAACAAATACTTTTTCACACCTAACCCAGTTTTGCCTAATCAGAATCAATGTAGATTTTAAGCAAGCGAATGAGCCAATTGGAGTAAAGTACCATGCAGATTTAAATTTTTCCGATTTGTAACCAATGCAGCTTTCGATTTTTTTGCATGCTAGTTAACATTCGTGTCAGTCAGCTGTTGGCCCTCACGCTGGCAAATAGAATCTTCCTGCCTATTCGTGGCAACCAGCTATAGGCTCTCACTCTAGCCAGTAGAAAATGACCGCAAACTACATGAAAACTGCCGTAGAAGCATGAAAAAATCGATTATTTCCACTATCGATGGGAGTTGGGAAATGCAAAGTCGGTCTTGGCCTTCCTACTAACTTGGAGCATATGCATGTTAATTTTGGTGCAAATCCGTCGAAAATTGCGACCGTGCATTCGTTACACAAACACACACATCCTGCCTTTTATAGATAGAGATAACATATACATATATGTGAGTAATTTCTAAAGAATTGGATTTCTTTTTAATATAATATTTTTATTAGTTTAAGCCTTATTTTAGTAGATACCCGTGTTTGAATAGACGTCCAGCATTATTTTATCAGACTACGGGCTTTCCCTCTCGATGAAACTTAATTAAGAAAATAGTTCTTTATTATTTTTTCGCGATTGTGTCAGCCGGTAGACGTAATATGCCTATTTTTAAAAAAAATATTGCGTCCATTCAAAGACTGGAATCAAATAAAAATATTAAAGGGATAAGTATATATGGGAGTCGATAAATACATATATCAGTTTATGTAGATAAATGAAGAGTAAATATTTAATAAGAATTATGTAACCTGGATGACATTCATCAGGGTTAAAAAAAAAAGAAAAAAAAGACAATGTTTAAGACTTAAACTATGACCTAAACAAAATAAAAACTGAACCTGGAGTTTGCGTTGAAGCGAAACACAGACTGTGGCCGCCTGTTGCTTTATATTTATAAGCGCTCTATGTCACATATTGAATACTTTTACACATAAATATAACATATATTAAAATTTAATTTTATCACAGAGACACACACAGAGATACACAGAAACACACACCCAGAGTAACACACACACACACACACACACACACATATATATATATATATATGTATGTATGTATGTATATATATATATGTATGTATGAATGTATGTATAGTAAAAGTAACAAATCCATTGGGATAGAATCCAAATGAATCCTTGTAATATAAAATATTAAAACTCATCCACAAAAAGAGCTATTCCCCATATGAGGAGGATACTTGGATTTTATTGTTTATTGATTATATATATATATATATATATATATATATATATATATATATATATATATATATATATATATAAAAGTGAACATAGAAGTCAACACTTAGAGGCGACAGTCAGTTTCATGCTAGATGCAATCGTCAAGACACATATACATGTAGCATGAAACAGACTGTCACCTCTAAGTGTTGATGTCTATGTTCACTTTTTATATTTACACACGCTCTATCTCTGATATTGAGCACTTTATGCCATAAATATAGCACATCTTAAGACTATATATATATATATATATATATATATATATATATATATATATGCACATTTCATTAAAGACGACTGTCAAGGTGCTTTTATTCAGTATTTATAAAATTTCTCATGCGATCTAATAATTCTAACAGTTAAAATATAATCCTTGAAAATGGCTAAATGTATAGCCGAAAGCGGTCGCATAAAAAGAACATTCGGACAGAAAAGAAAAACATTATTACATCGCAAGAGAAATTGTATAAAAAACTAAATAAAAGCACATTGTCTGTCGTTTTTAATGAAATGTGCATTAAAGAAGGATTTTATTGTTTATTGATTATATATATATATATATATATATATATATACATATATATATATATATATATATATATATATATATATATATATATATATATATATATATATATATATATATATTCAGATTACTGTGAAGATCCGTTTAGGTGACATCTAGGTAGGTTTTAGGTTTTAATTCATTTATCCCTGCTATACTTAGCGTATGAAGCACTTTATTACTCGTTTACGGTTTTTTTCTTTGGACTAAAATCTGAAGGCACCTGACGATTTGTTTTACTCTGTTCGGATGTTTCTAGTTCTTTCGTATTTATTTACAATTTTTTCCTCCGGTACCAATTTGTTTTGATAGACTTTCAAGTCGTGATATGCGAGGCTTTTTAACAACCGAGTATTACTATTAGTATATATATATATATATATATATATATATATATATATATATATATATATATATATATATATATATATATATATATATGTATATATATAATTTTTTATGATATTACACAATTGCAGTCGTGTTTCGATGCGCATGGAAAAACGACTGCAATTGTCTAGCGATTTTGACATGTTTTTCCCAAATTTGTTTCGAGACCTCTTTTAAATTAAATGGTACGAACGTTGGATTTGTACTCTATTTGTTTTCATCTTACCTGTATATATATATATATATATATATATATATATATATATATATATATATATATATGTATATGTATGTATGTATGTCTGTATGTATGTATATATGTATGTATGAATGTATGTATAGTAAAGGTAACAAATCCATTGGGATGGAATCCAAGTGAATTCTTGTAATATAAAATATTAAAACTCATTCACAAAAAGACCTATTCCCCATATGAGGAGGATACTTGGAGTTTATTGTTTATTGATTATATACACACACACACACACATACATATATATATATATATATATATATATATATATATATATATATATATGTGTGTTTGTGTGTGTGTGTGTGTGTAATTTGGCAGCAACTTTTCTTTTAAACATGTAGTATTGAATGTTAAAGACAACATAGTCTTGCATATGTTTTTTTTTAATTTTTTCTTATTCTCTAATTAGAATATGAGAAAATTCAAAAGAAAATATGCAAGACTATGTTGTCTTTAACATTCAATACTACATGTTTAAAATATATATATATGTGAGTGTGTGTGTGTGTTTTTTGTGTATGTGTATGTATGTCTATGTAGGTGTATATTAATATAATATATATATATATATACATATATATATATATATATATATATATATATATATATATATATAACAACTAGATAAATTTGTGGTTATTTTTATATATATTGATATTTGTTTAACTCGATGAATGTGAGGTCTACCTATGTAATAAAAAAATCATTTAATTTTACAAAAAATACTTTCAAGTAATTATTCGAAATACTTCAATATTGGATATTAAGCATTCTATGCTGTCGATCGCCGTAATTCGAACGTAAACGGATTTTCACATATTTTCCGACTAATCGTTGGAGAACAAAAAAAAACGAATTACGTGTGGCACCATCTTTTTCAGACAAGCTAAAACATTTGTCCCTAAATGATATTACATTATCTTTTTTTGCGGTCGAGCGTGCTCGTAGTCCTGTAACGCGTTGCGGCTTCATCTCTTCGTTTTGTAGCAAAGCTGCGATGTTAGGCGAAAATGGTTTGGATCTGGTGGATTTTGGAATCACCAATCGCTGAGCTGGCTTTTGAAATGAGGTTGGAAATAGCTGGGCGGGCGTACCTGTTTTACAGTATTCGTGGCAGTATAAAAGAGTATTCTTTCGATGCTGTCGTTTCGCGTCTAATTATATGATATGTTTCACTAATAATAGCACTAGATCAAAAGGAAACAACAGAGGAGAAAAAAAAAGAAATACTGGGACACTTTGATACAAAAGATAAAAATGAAAGCTAGAATGACAGAAGTAAAAGTGAAAGTGAAAGTAGAATCGGGAGAAAAGCTGGAAACACATCGCTCGGCATTGAAGAGAAGGAAGGAGGAAGAAAAGATGGTTGAAAGTGAACAAGATGAGAGTAGTGGGTTTATTCGAAAATGGCAGAGGTCGGGGAATTATATAGAAGATAATATGAATAACAATAACTTATAATATTTAATAACAAATAATAGTTTTTCAATACAATATCTAGCTATGTATGTAGTTATCTAGCTATACATAATGGTCTGGTAAAATTTATTTATCAGAATACATATATGCGGGTGTGTATATACATATACATATATATATATGTATGTGCATACATATATATATATATATATATATATATATATATATGTAGATATATATATACAATAATTATAATAAATCTGCATGTCAGTCTATCTAACTATATATCTATTTTATTCTCTTCTATGCTATGCATTTCATATTTATCAGTCTATCTATCTATCTCAGTATGTTTACTTCTATCTATCTATCTATCTATCTATCTCCGTCTGTTCATTTTCCATCTATCTATCTATCTATCTATCTATCTATCTATCTATCTATCTATCTATCTATCTATCTATCTGTCTGTCTCCGTCTGTTCATTTTCCATCTATCTATCTATCTATCTATCTATCTATCTATCTATCTATCTATCTATCTATTTATCTATCTATCTATCTATCTCCGTCTGTTCATTTTCCATCTATCTATCTATCTATCTATCTCCGTCTGTTCATTTTCACTCTATCTATCTATCTATCTATCTATCTATCTATCTATCTATCTATCTATCTATCTATCTATCTATCTATCTATCTCAGTCTGTTCATTTTCAATCTATCTATCTATCTATCTATCTATCTATCTATCTATCTATCTATCTCAGTCTCTTCATTTTCCATCTATCTATCTATCTATCTATCTATCTATCTATCTATCTCAGTCTGTTCATTTTCCATCTATCTATCAATCTATCTATCTATCTATCTATCTATCTATCTATCTATCTATCTATCTATCGATCTGTAAATGTGTTAATAATTTGACAATAATAATTGTGTGTGGAATTTACACATACGCATACACAGACAGATATATATATATATATAAATATTCGCATCGATAAATATTGATATTTGTAAATAAATCTATTGATATTATTAAAACATCACTCTACATAGATCTCTCCTCTTCTTCTTCTCTCTCTCTCTCTCTCTCTCTCTCTCTCTCTCTCTACATACATACATATATATATATATATATATATATATATATATATATATATATATATATATATATATATATATATATATCAACTGGTGGGTGTATGGCAGCGCATGTATATTCTCGATATTGATAAATATATATATTAAGAAGGATCATTGGTAATTCAGTTTCGTCGTAGGGCCGACACGTGAGAAAGGTCAAAGCACGATTATTTCTCCGATTTTTCATAAATACAGAAAATGTAAATGACGTGCTTTTGCAGACGGAATATAATTATCTGCAGCTCAGCAAAGGCAATGTCCATTGGCGTTGACCTGCTGTACCGTTTATCAAAGCCATTATTTACGAAATGTTGCACGATCTATCTATCTATCTATCTATCTATCTATCTATCTATCTATCTATCTATCTATCAGTCTGTTCATTTTCCATCTATCTATCTATCTATCTCAGTCTTTTCAATTCTATCTATCTATCTATCTATCTATCTCAGTCTGTTCAATTCTATCTATCTATCTATCTCAGTCTGTTCAATTCTATCTATCTATCTATCTATCTATCTATCTATCAATCTATCTATCTATCTATCTATCTATCTATCTATCTATCAATCTATCTATCTATCTATCTATCTATCTCAGTCTGTTCATTTTCCATCTATCTATCTAGCTTGCTATCTATCTATCTATCTATCTATCTATCTATCTATCTATCTCAGTCTGTTCAATTCTATCTATCTATCTCTCTATCTCTCTATCTATCTATCTATCTATCTATCTATCTATCTATCTATCTATCTATGCCGGTCTTTTCGTATCTATCTATTTATCTATCTATCTATCAATCTATCTCAGTCTTTCAATTCTATCTTTCTCTCTATCTTTCAGGAGCTCACCCTCTCTCTCTCTCTCTTTCTCTCTCCGTCCCTCTTTCTCACTCGCTCTCTCAATCTCTCTCTCTCTCTCTATATATATATATATGTATATAATAGTACACACACACACACGCACACATATATGTGAGTGTGTGTTTGTGAGTTGAATCTGTTTCGTCTATGCATGTATGTATATATTATATATTTAGTCAGATATCCTAAATATATACATAGATATTATTTTGTAAATGCGCATGAAACGCACTCTGTCGTAATTCTAAACACGTAGACACGCGCTGCGTTATAGTTTCGCTCTCTTGTTGTCAGTCGTCTTCCTTAACGACTTTAACAACAACATTAAGAAATTGATCCGTGAATTTGAGAGGATTAAAAAGAAAATAAATCGTTATAATTTGTCCAGAAACAAGCTCGATGGAAGATATGTTGCCTGAATACATATATACGTTTGTCAAATGAAGAATAGTTTCCATTTATATATATTTTGATATGGGGGACTTTTTTTTTTCTTTTTTTTTTTATTCTACACCGTTAAAAATATCTCTCTGCTTCATTTCAACTCCGTCCAGCCGAACGCTAATTGCCTTGCTGCGGTAAGTCACAAGACATCATCATTCTCCGCCCCACCCCCAAACGCCGCCATTGTCACATTCTGGAAAGAAAAAATAATAAAGTCCAGATGTTCGCAATAGTTTCGCGCCCGTTTCCATAGCCAGATAGCATCTCCCACCCCCACCCGAACTCCAAAACGAGGCTTCATAGGGAGATTCTGCAACTTTATACTCCAACGATAAAACACGCGGAGAGAGATATACACATACACACTGACAGTCACATTCTTCTCCCCCCATACATAAGTACATACATACATACATATATATATATATATATATATATATATATATATATATATATATATATATATATATATACATATTTACATATATATATATTTA
The DNA here is from genome assembly GCA_964036315.1 of Acanthosepion esculentum. Lineage (NCBI taxonomy): Eukaryota > Metazoa > Mollusca > Cephalopoda > Sepiida > Sepiidae > Acanthosepion > Acanthosepion esculentum. Next base: position 13,302,974 of record OZ038501.1, on the reverse strand, counting down.
AATAAAAACAGACCACTTTAAGGTTCTATATAATAAATTATTTCACCACATACCTTTTAAAGGACCGCGTATCATCAGACTTTACTTCCAAAGGTTGAAACGAAAAATAGATCATTGGGTCTACCCATACGGATTACCTAGTTTTTCGTAAACTAAATGCATATATATATATATATATATATATATATATATATATATATATATATATATATATGTATATAATGATACATCACGAAAAACTTATATTGGTTATAATTCATTTCATGAATATTTTTATATTCAGCTCTTCAGATCGAATCTTTTACAATCAACCGATCCACACAGATAAATGTTATAAACATACACACGCATACAGGCACGTTCACTCTCACACACGCACATACACACACACACATACACACACACGTGGGTGTGGGTGAGTGTGTGAGTGCGTGCGTGAAATTTCATGAACAGACAGTCACACATATATTTATTTATGTATGTATGCGTGTCTGTTATATCTCATGAACACACACACATATATATATATATATGTGTACGTACGTATGTGTGCGTTCGTGTGTGCGTGTGTGTGTTTATGTTTATATCATTTAATTCGTTAATGCAACAAGAAAACAATAAATTAAATATTATTTATTAACTACCAGTGAATACCCATTTTATTTTTTTTATCATAATACCTCATCTCAGAGATATAGAGGCCGAAAAGTTGTGAGCATGGCAATGAAGATGAGGATAACTGTCCGATTAATGTAAATAATGCAAGTAAATATAACACCTTATCTCAGAAATATAGAAGCCGAAACATTGTGAATACGTCAATGAAGATCAGGATAACAGTCCGATAATGTAAATATTGTAAATAATCATAATACCTCATCTCAGATATATAGACAGACATCTATTCTAGTCAGTTCAAGTGAACCGGTATCTCTTACAGACTTCGGACTGTTAACACGATAAACGCCTCACTGTCCATCTGTCGTCTTTCTATCTTCTTTCCCTGAAAGCCAACAACGATGGTCGAAAGTATTCCGAACATTAAATATAATTATGGCCCGTACTTTTACAAGTTCTCACCTGACATCTTACGTCTTAGTCGACGCCAGGAAAAACTCATCAAATCGTTCCCTGTCCTTCCTAGTCGATAAAACCTGTTAATATCTCCGATTTATCGTACCGAGTCGCGGTAAAACTGTTCCATCTGGCTCTCGACCATAAGCGTTTTGTGGCGTCATTTCAATTATATTTAAGTACAGGTCTACCTCGTTTTATTGCGCTTTCTTTTATTGCGTTTCGGAAATATTGCTGTTTTGACAAATTTAAATTTTATGGCAACCCTGAGTGAAACCGCTCCACTGTATGTGCATTCTTCTTGTTTCGTTCTAGCTTGCTAATTTTACACTGTTGAAATCTTTTCCCTTGTTATTTAGAATTTAAACCAATTAATAACCGGAAAACAGCCAGAAGATTGACGATAGTTTCGAAAAACATTCTCATACATTTACCTACCAAATTCCTTCAGAACAAACCTCGTACATTTATCTGTGAAATCGTGGATCTCCACAGCTTTCTTTTCTTTCTTCAACTTTTAACCGCTCATCATCTCACTTGGTCTTTCTTCTGTCATTCACAAACAACATATAAATAGGTTAGCAGATGTTTCATCCAACTTCATCCAGCATCCTATATGCCCTGTGAATATTAATTTCTCTAGCCTGTCTTTCCTCATTATATTTTCCACAAATTTAATTTGTCCCGTTCTTATTGTAAGTATACGTTTTCTCGTAATCTCTATTTTCTTACAAACATCAGTCAAATACCCTGTCACGTATGGGTTGAAATGTATATCTTTATCGCAAAGAAAGCTGGCGTATAGGAGATTAGATATTGCATAACATTTGAGCAATTATTTGTTTGTTTCAGTTTGAATATCTTCTGTCTTCTGTCTTAATACTTTGCTTAACTTCTGCAAGGCATCTTCCACCTTATCACAAAGGCTTCAGATTCCCGCATCACATTAATAATGTTAATAGATGCAGTTAAATTTATTGTGTCATTTATCCATAGCCAAATAAACTTCCCGTTAGTAGCATCTTGATCAGTCAGCAGCCTTCAACATTCAAGCAGAACACATCATTGGCAAACCTGCATATATATATATATATATATATATATATATATATATATATATATATATATATATATATATATATATATATTTAATAATCTTATAGATATAAGTAATTATAATCGTCTGGAAAGACCTTAGGTGTTTTGGTTTATAACTGAACAAACCAATGCCCAACGAAAAATAAGGAATAAAAAAACGAAAAAACTAAGAACATGAATTTGAGGCGAAAACAATCGTCCAGAATCCAAGTTCAGAGTCCAAAGAAAAAACCGTCCAACACGAGTAACTGAAAAATGCCGATACGCGTAGGTGAAACCTAGGTAGGTTTGCTTGGCTCTTTATGTTCATAGTTTTATATATATATATATATATATATATATATATATATATATATATATATATATATATATATATATGTGTGTGTGTGTAATTTGGCAGCAACTTTTCTTTCAAACATGTAGTGTTGAATGTTAAAGACAACATAGTCTTGCATATTTTCTTTTGAATTTTCTCATATTCTCTAATCAGACTTTTTATTTGAAAATGATTTCGAAATATGTATTTTCCATACGATGACCTAGCGCTTTCGAACATCATTGTTCATCTTCAGGGTCAATATTTTAGTCAAAATTTTTTTTTTTTTTTTTTTAAACAAACATTTGCCAATTATCTTGTAGCGTAATCATGTTGCTACTTTTTTACAAACTAAAAATTTCATTAGAGAATATGAGAAAATTCAAAAGAAAATATGTAAGACTATGTTGTCTTTAACATTCAACACTACATGTTTGAAATATATATATATATATATATATATATATATATATATATATATATAAATATATATATATAGATAGATAGATAGATATAGAGAGAATTAATATGACTAAAAAGTGTGTCCCTTTGCTGACTGATGTACCATCAGCATCCCGTCTACAGAATTTCGTTGATAGACCCGTACGTTCATTCGGCAGGGGTACTAAGATATGTTGAACACTTATCGAAGATCAACTCAAGAGTTTCGTGATATTTTTTATTCATTCCCGAAAAGAATGCTCCATGATTATATATATATATATATATATATATATATATATATATATGTTAATTTTTTTTTTAATTGCTGAATAGAACGTCAAAATTGTATTTAGGCAGCAATAGTTTTATCAAATATGATTGACTAAAAAATTGGGTTTATCGAATTTTTTCAAATTTTCAAATTTCCAAATTAGCTAGTTTACGTTATTTCTACATTTACCAAAATTCATATTTATTTTTATTTTAAATAAATATGAAGAAAATAAATAAATATAAAATTAAATTAAATAAAAATAAATAAAATAAAACAAAAATAAATAAAATAAAATAAAATGAATAAAAAAGAAATGAAATAAAAGAAAAATTAAAATAGAAATAAATAAAACAAAATAAAAATAAAGAAAGTAAAATAAAAATTAAATTAAAAAAATAAAAATAAATAAATAAAAATAAAAATAAATAAAATTAAAAATAAATAAAATAAATATGAACAGGCGCACACAAAAATAAATACAAAAAAACTAATTCGGAAATTTCAATAAATTTACTAAAAAGACAAAATCTTATGATAATATATATATATATATATATATATATATATCTACCTTTCGTCCTTGCATTGAATATTGCTCCGACATCTGATGCCTCCTCACCATATTTAGAGTTTCTTAATAAAATCCAAAGAAGTATCAGTAATGTTATTGGCCCTGACTTACCCACGCGCCTTGAATCCCTTTTCCACCGCCGTAACGTGTTTCCCTTGTGACTTTTCTATAAATAATTTCATTGACTTTTGGAATATAAGCGCAGTACTAGATTGGCGGCGAGCTCTCATCATCTTATAGTTGAATTGTTTAGATGTAACCGTAAGTTCTATGCTAATAGATTGTTCTATCGCACTTCTCGCATGTGGAACACTCAGCTGGCAACTTTGTTCTTCCAAAAAATTAAATGTCAATCGTTATCTTCTTATTTTATTCTTCTCTCACCTTAGTTTTATCATCAGTGTCTCGCTTTGGGTGAAATAATAAAGAAAGCTATATATATATCATACCTACAATATATATATATTTATCATTCGTTTTATAGATACAAATATTTAAGTGAATGCTCTGTTTTATAATAAACAGTATTAAATAACATGTTCCTGTTTGAATGTCCGAGAAAGTTTCATAGAAAATATTCGTCCTCGTTAGGATTCGAACCTGTATCGTATACGGAACCGTCATATAACCTGACGTGATTTAAACATTTCGGCCACTAATGATCATTCGGTTGGCGAGGTCGAATTTTTATATATATAAATATCAGACCTACAAATATATATATATATATATTCAGAGGGTTTTTTTCTTTGGACTCTGAGCTTGGATCTTGGACGATTGTTTTTGCCTGAATTACATGTTCTTAGTTCTTTCTTTTTTTATCCCTTATTTTTCCTTGGGTATTGGTTTTTCCAGACGAGTATATATATATATATATCAGGTCATCCCATAAGTTCTGTCCGAATTTTGAATAAAGAAAACAAGTGACCAAATCTTACATTTAATTACAGATTCAGTCAACAATGTATTTTCCCTGATTATCTATGACTTCCTTCCATCTATTTACAAGATTACTAATTTCATTACTGTAAAATTCTTTTGGCTTTGATTCGAAGAACTCACAAATGTCAGTTTTTCCTCTTCCTGTGTTACAAAAGCTGTTTCTTCCAAATGATTCTGTAAGCTACGAAACAAATGGTAGTCTGAAGGAGCAAGATCGGGAGAATAAGATGGATGAGGAATTTTCTCCCAACCAAGTTCTTCGATCTTTTGTGACGTGGTTCTTGCTGTGTGTGGTCGCGTATTGTCCTGTTGAAACATCAGCCGTTTTCGATTCACTAGAGCAGGTCTTTTTTTCCTCAAATCTTGGTTCAAACGCTCTAATTGCTGACAGTATATTTGAGCATTAATTGTTGCATTAGGTGGTAAGAATTCAAAGTCGAATCCCACCAGATTGGAAGAAGAACCTTTTGTCCATGAAGTTCCTTCTCGGCTGTGGCTGGGGTCCTTCCGCTTTACCAAGCTACTGTTTACGACGCTTAATATTCCGATAAAAGATCCATTTTCGTCGCCAGTCAAAAGTCTATCCAAAAAAGGTGAAACAAGTTGGCGAGAATGGAGAGAAGATGTCAACTCGGGATTTGAGGTTGTTTTCAGACAATTTATGAGGCACAAATTTTCCAAGTTTAGGAACTTTTCCAAATTGTTGAAGATGACGATGAATAGTTGTATGGTTTGAACTGAGAACCACTGCCAATTCCTCAACTGATAAAGCAGGATTTTCTTCAAAGGCTGCTTCAAGAAGCTTTTTATCAAACTCAACTGGACGTCCGGTTCGATCTTCACCTTCAAGGATGAAATCTCCACCTCTGAATTTTGCAAACCATCTTCTGCAAGTTCTTTTATTCACACATACCTCTCCATAAACTGAGTGAATGTTTCTAGCCGCTTCGGCTGGTGAGTTTCTTTTCTTAAAGCATTATGTGCCTCAAATGATTTTTGGGTACTTCCACTTTAGCAGGGTTTTAACCAAACAAAATTTAATTTTATTGTTCTCTGAAATAAAATTTGATCGGTTTAAATGCATCTAAACATAAAAATAATGTTCAGCTCCATTAGACATTATAAAATACTCTTTAAATTTCGTTCATTTTAACAA
>OZ038501.1:13287099-13292099 GCA_964036315.1 Acanthosepion esculentum | reverse complement strand
CGTCATTCATACCGTGGAACAATGTCATAAGATTTACGTAAGTGTATATGTGGTATATATATGAAAAAACAAAATTTCTTTAATATTACATTCAAATATTACTCCATCTTAATTTAAAACCTAAACTTTAAGTAAGAAAGATTACCCATTTAAAATAGTTACAAATTACATTCATGAATGAGACTCAAACTGATAAAGATGTTACCTTAACAGTCTTTTACAATATTAAAAGATTACTATTAGAAAATTTTATATTTTAATTCTTAGTTTTTTTTTATTAATGTGTTTTTAAATATAGTATTTAACTTTGTAAAGGAGTTAAATATTTAAATTGCTAACAAGCATTAAATTAAATTATTTTTAAACATTTAAATTACTATCAAACGTTAAAATATTTTTTACCTAAATCGCTAAAACTATACCACCCCTCTTCTTCCTCCGTAAACCCTAAATACATCTTTTTCTTTACTTACCCCTTTTTTTCTTTTTTCTTTTCTTTTTCTCTCTTCTCTCCTTCCCTTTCAACATATCATTTCCGTTCAGTTGACCGATTTAATAGGTCAATGTCTGATCCTTACCACATCCGTCCTCAATATTAAGTATGATAGAAAGAAATATAAAAATAAACACTCTCTCAACTCGACCATGTCTCTCACAGCACTCATCGCTACCTTCTCTGTTAAATTACATAAACTTAATACTACCCGTCAAAAGTGTAAACTTTCATTTCATTTTTCGTTTCACCTTTGAAAGTGATGTCTGATGATCCAGAGTACTTTAAAAGGTCTCTGGTGAAATAAACTATTACAATGGAACCTTAAAGTGGTCTGTTTTTCTTTAAATTATTAGCTCTGAAATTACGTTGAGCTCTCAGGATTTCATTCTCCTTGGCACTACCCATACGGATTACCAAGTTTTTCGTAACTTAACTATATATATATATATATATATATATATATATATATATATATATATATATATATATATATAATCAAGAAGAAAAACTTAAATATCCATTTAAGTCATCCTCTTTATTATTATTATTATTCTCCGTAGTCTACAGTGAGGTCTCTCTGGATTAATATCCTCCATGGAATTATACCTACCAATCACAAACTGGTAATATATATATATATATATATATATATATATATATATATATATATATATATATATGTATCTAATATTGGTCCAAAATTTGGGTTATTAAATAGTAAATTTACTTAATGAGCCGAACGAAATATTTGGTCAACCAGTATTAGCGGAACGTTAATGATACACAGATGTAAAAAAAAAATCCTTACGTACAGGATAGTAATGAAATCTAGAATACTGTTCAGAATAGCTGTCTATATCTCTGAGATGACGTATTACGATAACTTGCATTATTTACATTATTCAGACTGTTATCCTCATCTTCATTGCCATATTCACAACGTTTCAGCCTCTATATCTCGAAGATGAGGTATTACGATTACTTTCATTATTTACATTATTCAGACTGTTATCCTCATCTTCATTGCCATATTTACAACGTTTCAGTATTTATATATATATATATATATATATATATATATATATATATACATATATATATATATATATATATATATATATATATATATATATATATATATATATATATATGAATGTCGTCTTTCTTTCTTGAGTACGGAGGAGACGGAAATAAGGAAAGAGAAGTAATAAATATTGATTAATTATTTGAGCCCTGCGTTCCTGAACAATTTTAAAACTTCTGCCGGGTTCCATTTCAAATAATTGATATGTAATATTTCACGGTAGATATAAAAATAGTTACAAGTGTTTACCCACCGTTCAGTCAGTGGCTGGGCATTAAGTCATTTTTCTCTGCCACTGGTAAAGCGGAAGTGAAGATTAAAAATAGTTTTAAAAAATAATCAAAGTTAATATTTACTTGTTTGTTATGTACGTGGATGACCATGACTCTCCTCACTCTCCTGTCCTTTGAAGCCCTTAGCACCGTTTGCCTCCTTGTCTTACCTTCCCACGTATTTCTATCCATTCACAATAGCTTGTGAGATAGGTGGTCCCTTGTCTTCCCCTCTTCGTTTTGCCATCGATATCCTGTGTGAATGTGACATTCTTCAAAACGTCTTTCCTGATAATGTCTCTGAAATCTGAGCCCTTTCTTTCTTATTCTGAGTGTAAGTGAACCTTTTTGTTTCCATTGTCCTCAAGACGTCTTTCGTCGCGCACTCAGTTCAAAGTGTACTCTGCATTTTTAGTCAGAACCAGATTTCTGTTGCCTCAAGTCTCATCTTCATCTGCGAGGAGATTGTCCAGCAGTCACTACAATATATATATATGAGGACTGATATTACATCACATTTAAAAACCCTTTCCATTGTTTCTAAAGAATTTTTCCTGTTTCTCAGAACTCTGTTAAGGTTTGGAAGGCATCTTATCCTATTTCAAGGCGCGTTCGGATTTCGGTCCCACATTTTCCATACTCTATTAAAATATTTCGGAGATATTTTGACGATAAACTATATCCGGCAGCAATGCTTCTGATGAGCATGTTTTGAGTATCGTGGAACCAACTCTTTATTGCTGTTGTTCCCAGATCCACTAAGATCTGGAATTGTAGCACATGCTAGGGTCCCAGCAATGGGTGAATAGTTCATCCCTAAACTGGGATCAAATCACTATGAAAGTATAAAAATAAAAGGTTTATAGTAAAATTACCAACAATACAATTTTGAAAAAAATATTACCAGCAATACATTTGACTTTTTTCAAAATACCCTCTTTAGAAAACAATTTCTTACAATGACTAAATATTCTATTCATACGAATCTATCATGAAAATCTTGTCGGTATTAAATAACCCATTGAGGTTGATGCGCCTTAAAACAAAATAAAACCAAACCAAACTAACCCTTGTTTTTTTATGTTGAAATCTCTATTTCGTAATTCGAATCTTGGGATTTTTCTTCTGGTGACAACCACTCATTCTTATGTTTGTTGGTTAGTTATATCTTTTCGTTCAAATTTAGAATATGAGAAAAGAAAATTGAACATAGAATAGGGTACGCTATAGGTAACTTCATCTAACAAAGCAAATTGCAGCAAAATTAAACTATTAACCTGAAAACTGGCGTCGTGTTCTTAAATAGCACTGCCAAATCGAGACTGTCATATGGATTTCATGTATAGCGCGAAAGGCGTTCATATATATCTAAACGATTGTGAAAAATAGTCTATCAGACTATTATTTTTTTTACAGAATTGTATTTCCTCCGACTTCCTCATTTTGACCTTTGAGGTCAGATAGAGGAAAATAAAGGAAGTTGTTTTTGATTGGCTGAACCGAACGTGGGAATGTTAGAGAAACAGAAACTTATTTCTTGGAGTTCATTTTAACGCGTCGAAGAAGAGTAGACATGGTTATTTCGTGTCTCAAGGAACTTGCTCCCCAGTGGGAGTGATAGAGCCAGCCCACTGGCTAGTTAAACATGGACACTTCGATATATTAATAAAATAGATGAGCTTAAAATTCCTTTTGTTGCGGTTCTCATTTCGAATCCCCCCACAAAAAAAAACCCGACCGAGAAAAAAAGAAAGAAAGAAAGAAAAAAATAAAGAAAGAAAGCGACGAAGACATCTTTATTATTGTTATGGGTCCTTACCTATAACTACAGAATGAACTCTTCCTAACACTATGTATACTACGCCTCTCAAGAGAGAGAGGGAGACGAATCGAGTCGAGCCGATAGTAGTTCACTCCAAACCAGACTGACAGTCATACTAACACCTTACATTAGAAGATTCCGTAATTGCAGCTCTACGATATGAGGAAGATATTAGAACATCATTATGTAGTACAATTTTAGGCCACCTTCTGAAACGTGTTAGTATGACTGTCAGTCTTGTTTGGAGTGAACTACTATCGGATCGACTCGATTCGTCTCTCTCTCTCTCTCTCTCTCTCTCTCTCTCTCTCTCTCTCTCTCTCTCTCTTGAGAGGCGTAGTATACATAGTGTTAGGAAGAGTTCATGCTGTAGTCATAGGTTAGGACCCATAACAATTATGATCGTCTCAAGACCGTAAACGAAGAGACGGCCGGAAGAGAAAGGGGCAATGCAAAACTATCAGCTGTATACAACCGCTTTCACAGTTTCTGTCAAAACCACACCTCTTTCGACCTTGTGGACTGGCGCTACAGAATCACAACAAAGAACTGTACCAGATAACAGAAACCACATCACTTGAAGACTTTCAACAGAACGTTGGAGCAATGTGGTAGCGGCTGGGATTGAGGAATTGAAGAGCCGAGTTCGAATTCCAGTCGACTCCATTACATTCACTTACGTGCTAATACCCTTGGGAAAGGTATGAATCTTCTTCTCTCCCCCAGCTATGGGTAAATAGTAGGACAGACCGGGTTCTATAGCCTTGGATGGAAACTGGTCTACCACAGAAAGAAATGGCAACCTACTACGGAAAAAAATTGTTTCGTCAGTCATGTCTCGAAAGATACCTAATCGCCTAAGCGTGTATCACGCATAGCCCCTAACTGACTGACTGACTTTCCAGTCGAATCCATTACATTCACTTACCTTCTAATACCCTTGGGAAAGGTATGAATCCTCTTCTTCTCCCCCCCCCCAGCTATGGGTAAATAGCAGAGCAGGCAGTGTTCTATAGCCTTGGATGGCAACTTGTCTACCTCAGAACGAAATGGCAACCTACTGCGAAAGAAATCTGCCTCGTTAGTCATGTATCGAAAATATGGCACATAACTGACTGAATGACTTCTTCAAACCTGGCGCTACAGAATCACACACAAAGGACTGTACCAGATAACAGAAACCACATTACTTGAGGACTTTCAACTTGAACAATAACGAAAACGGATATCATAAAGAAGATGTTACCGTCCTACACTACTTCAAAACAAAATTACGAAGGAAACTACAATTATACTAGAAAGAGCGATAACAGTTACTGGACAAGA
>OZ038501.1:13279599-13282099 GCA_964036315.1 Acanthosepion esculentum | reverse complement strand
CGATTAAAAATTTGACATGGTTTCATTAACATAAAATGGGAATAGAAGCTTCCGTATTTCACAAACAGAGAAACACGCCCGCACGCACACACACAAACACACACACACATATATATATACATATATATATATATATATTAATACATATATATATATATATATATATATATATGTAATAATTATATAATTACTATAGATGTTATATTTAGGAGGTATAGTTGTTTGATTAGATACTGAATTCTTTTGTACTTTAACATTGGAATTAATGGAAGCGAATCTGCGCTGGATAAATCTAAAGAAAGACAAAGAAAAGTAAAAGACTGTGATGTTCACAAACACAGGCACCAACGAAACACAAGCTTTAAAGTATTAAGAAAAGATGTCAGATTCAAAATCAATTAAGAATATATAAATTGAAAAGATTTAATGCTTCTTCTTTTTAATCTGATAACTTTATTACTTCAAACGTTGTTTTTTATTCCATATATATATATATATATATATATATATATATATATATATATATATATATATATAGAATGTAAAACAAAGTATAATATATATTTTGAATCCCCTTTATAACCCAAAAAATTTGCCGTTCTTCTTTTCTCACACACACGCACACACACACATACACACACACACGTATATATATATATATATATATATATATATATATATATGTAGTATATATATATATATATATATATATATATAATTTTATGATTTTAAAACATGTTACATATATATACATATATAAAAAAATATATGTAAAATTATATATAAATATATATGTAAAAATATACAAATATACATATAAATAACTATGCAATTACATGTATAAATATATATGTAAATATATATATATATATAAATATAGGTAAACATATATATAAATATATATATATATATAAGTATATAATATGTATATTTTATCATATAGACAAAAAAGTTTACTCACTGCAAAGATGCAACTTCGTTTCGGTGCATTTTAATTTCACCTCGACTGGAGAGAACCAAAAATGGTTATCAACACTTCTGCTTGTAAACAAGACGTATGTGTGCAATTATTGCTCTACTATCGGTATCGAACCCTCTTTTGAATTAATTCTGTCAACTTTAGAATTTATATATAATATTTTCCTTCTCATTACATCGGATATCCATTTATATATATATATATATATATATATATATATATATATATATATATATATATATATATATATATATATATATATATATATATATAATGTTTAATTAATCGAACCAAAATAGATTTTAATTCAGATATACTTACCATGAGAGAAAACCGTTTTTATAAATATATATTTTGAATTTCATAAACATATATTATGATAGAATAACGGAGTAATAGGAAAGGTTTATAAATGTTATGTTCTTCCATTTAAGTTTCAGCAAAAATTAAATATATAGGCGAAAATAATATTCTGTTTTTTTTTTTTGTTTTTTTTCTGTTTTTCTTTTTTTAAGTAGACCTCTCGGAAATCTGTCTTCTAAGGTAGTGTTCGTGTGTATAATTCTTGTGTGTTCCTGTATCATAATTCCAGTCAGTCTCTTTTGGATTTGCTTGATATTGCGCGTACGTGGGAGTTAGTTTGCTCGATTGCACGTCTCGTGGGCATCTTTATTTATGGCCGGTAGTGTCCGTATGTTGTCTGGTTGATGTTTTGTGTGATAGTTTAAGAATTTAGGTGACACTTGTTGAGGTTGTAGGTAAACTGTTCTTAAACTTTTTTTTAAGTATAAAATTTGGTGTTACGATATTGTGTTTGGCCTAGGTTTTTGATGAGAGAATGGAATTCAATTTTCTAACTCATCAAATCTTGGGATTCAACCTGAGACTCCACCCTCATTATCAATAGGCATGTAATAATTCTTTGTAGCATTATTAAGTTTTAATCACATTAATAGCCAATGGATAAGTGAATATTGCAACGGCACAGACACTGGAATCGTCATGCCAATTTGGTGATATGTGTATGTTGAATTGAAGATGTTTTGCGTGAGAGTGAAATAATTTAGGTTTCACCGGTTGTGGTTGTAGGTAAACAGATCGTCGATACTTTATGTATCGATTTTATAAAAGTTGGTGATATAATAATGAAAGGTGGGTGATACAAGTTTATAAATTCTCTAATAAATTCATTTGAAGACACCGTAATCAATATACATTAAGTCCTACCAGCCATCTTTCTGTATGCATGCCAGCATAAACAGTTTAGCTGCTTTCTTTTTGTTTATCGAGTGTCAATATATATATTTTGTTACCTTTACTTCATTAATTGTTTTTTTTTAACTTACCGTTTTTATCACATTGATTAAATTTTGAACTACTGCAAAATATTTCGTATCATTGTTATATATTCTAAGTTACTTTTTACTTATTTTTCCTCCTCATTGGTTCTGAAACAATATATATATATATATACGTGTGTGTGTGTGTGTGTGTGTGTAGGGAAATATTATAGTTGTTCCA
>OZ038501.1:13239599-13274599 GCA_964036315.1 Acanthosepion esculentum | reverse complement strand
TATATATATATATATATATATAAAAGGCTTAAACACTAATATTCCATGGTTATAATTTATTACATTGGTATCGTAATCATGATCCAATTCATCAGACCTACAAATTCAAAAAGACATCGGAAAATGTAACTTTTCGTTTTTTTATACCCGCAGTTATATTTTCCGATTTCTTTTTCAATTTGTAGGTTTGATGAATTGGATCTTGATTACGATTCCAATGTAATAAATTATAACCATGGAATATTAGTGTTTAAGACTTTTTATTATATTCTTACTCTGACCTGGACATTGAGTTCTACCTGGATTCTATCCTCTGGGAATATATATTGACCACTAATATTATATATATATATATATATATATATATATATATATATATATATATATATATATGTATATTGACAACTAATATTATCTATGTATATATATATATATGTGTGTGTGTGGGTGGGTGAGAGAGAGAGGGGGAGAGAGAGAGAGTACATGCACACTGTTACCAACCACATACACACACAGACACACACACAGACACACACACAACCGCCCCTATACATATATATATATATATATATATATATATATATATATATATATATATATATATATATATATATATATGCAAAATCCATATATATATATAAATGAAAAGAAAGAGAGGCTGAAAAAATCGTTACCGAGACAGTCATTCGAACTCCTTGAAGAATAATCGATATCTTCTTGAATATAATTTCTTTATTCATAATCTTGAACACTGGCAACCTTATGGTGTATTTCTTGAATCATTACTTTGATGTTTCTTTTATATAGCAACTTTGTATTTTTCGTTACAATCATGTCATTATCGTCGGAATAAAATGATGTCACCATAATCAGAAACACACGGGCTGCCCCCAACCTCACACACACACCGCTCTTTACTTACGTAGCGGTCTAATCATCATTTCGATCAGAAGATTTCTTTCCACTGAGATTCATATCCAAGGCCATAAAAGGCTGTTTTGGGGATTCTATTATGAGATGATGGCAGATAGTTTTGATGGTGGGAATTGTATAGAAATAGAAATGTTCAATTTGCTAATAAAATTTAATTAGATATTTCCGATAAGGAGAGTGTGTTGTTCTACGGGCCCTAGCATTAGATAGATAGATAGATAGATAGATAGATAGATAGATAGATAGATAGATAGATAGATAGATAATGAAAAGATCGAGATAGATAGATAGATACTTAGTTACTTAGATAGATAGATAGATAATGAAAAACCGTGATAGATAGATAGATAGATAGATAGATAATGAAAAACCGAGATAGATAGATAGATAGATAGATAGATCGATCGATCGATCGATCTGATCAGGTTGAGAAAAATAGAGCGCTAGATAGATAGATAGATTTTACTGTTTTTAAACTTCAATCTTCCATGAATCTCTCATGTACATTCATATTTGCTCATGGCCTGTCCAAATGTAAACAAATGACGTCACACATTATTATATATATATATATATATATATTAAGACATTTTCTATATTTATACGTTCTTTTTAGAGATACAAATTTAAGTAAATACTCTGTTTATGAAAAACAGTATTAAACAACATTTACCGGCCTGAATGTCCGAGAAATTTTCATAGAAAATATGTGTCCTCCGACAGGAATCGAAACTGTATCTCATACGGAACCGCCATATAGCCTGACTTAGTTTACCGATTGAGAATTATAGTTTAAAAACAGTAAAATTGACCTTGCTCATGGAACGCCTCTCTTTGGTCTAATCGCTTAAAAGGCACGTCAGGCTCTATAGCGGTTCCGTATAGGTTACTGTCGGAGGACGCATAATTTCCATGAAAATTTCTTGTTCATTCAGGCCGGTAAATGTTATTAATACTGTTTATTATAAAACAGAGCAGTTACTTAAATATTTATATCTATAAAAAGAACGTATAAACATAAAAAAATGTCTTATAATTATATGCTAAAATGTTTGTTCTTTTAGAAAATCAGACGTGAAGAGAACATTTTGTTTAAAGATTCATGGCCTCGTTTGTAAACCTGGACAACGTTGGATGACCTTACAAAGCCTATTATATAAGCGATATTGACTGCCCATCGGAGTTTGCCTTCCGACTCGTTGGTGTTCACCTGTTAGTTGCTATTCGTGCGACAGCGTCTGTGATGAGCGAAGGATGAGAAAATTAAAACAAAAATTGCTCAAATGTGATAAATAACCCGTTCTTGTTTTTTTCTTTTTTTCATTTTTAATAAGGGTGGGATCAATGCTAATCTGTGATATTTATTTCCGCGAATCGTTTTCGATCGATTGGATTATGAGCAGATCAATAATGAGATTATAACATGCGTTCTATCATTCATCCCTGACCCCCCCCCACACACACACACTACTTTTCTTGGTTTTATGTAAATTTTTATTTTATTTTTTTATTTTTTGCTTTTTTCCTCATCTCCCAAATCATCCTGTTTTTTTTCTCCCAATATTGACCCTTTTCAAGCAGTTCTTGAAGTTCGAGGAATTTGGTTTCTCGTTTGTACTTGTTATGAGATTTCTTTCATTTTTCTTCTTCATTCCTTTCCTTGAATAACATCGCTTCTCCTTCTTTATTTATTTTTCTATTCCACATAATTTGTATTATTTTCATTTTTTTTTCTTTCATTAAATCTTTCTATTATGTCGTCTTTTTTGCATTATGTAATTCTTTCTTTGTTTCTTTCTCTCTTTCTATTACGTCATTATTTCTCTCTTCTATTATGTCATTCTTTGTTTCTTATCTATTATGTCATTCTTTCTCTCTTTTTATTATGCCATTCTTTGTTTAACTCTTTCTTTCTTTCTTATCTATTATGTCACTATTTCTCTCTTTTTATTATGTCATTCTTTCTTTCACTCTTTCTTTCTTTCTTTCTTATCTATTATGTCATTCTTTCTCTCTTTTTATTATGTCATTTCTTTTTTCACTCTTTCTTTCTTATCTATTATGTCATTCTTTCTCTCTTTTTATTATGTCATTTCTTTTTTCACTCTTTCTTTCTTATCTATTATGTCATTCTTTCTCTCTTTTTATTATGTCATTCTTTCTTTCACTCTTTCTTTCTTACTTTCTTATCTATTATGTCATTCTCTCACTCTTTCTATTACGTCATTCTTTCTTTCTCTCTTTCTTTCTTATCTGTTATGTCATTCTCTCTCTCTTTCTATTATGTCTTTCTTTCTTTCACTCTTTCTTTCTTTCTTTCTTTTTTATCTATTATGTCATTCTTTCGCTCTTTCTATTATATCATTCTTTCTTTCTTTTTATTATGTCATTCTTTCCTTCTTTCAATCTTTACTTCTATTGTCATTCTTTTCTACTTTGTTTCTTTCCTTCAATCTTTCGTTCTATTATGTCATTCTTTCTTTCTTCCTCCCTTTCTTTCTTTCATATCTTAACGTACTTTCTATCTATCTATCTATCTATCTATCTATCTATCTATCTATCTCACCAAATTCACGAAGCCACGCTTTTTAGGCAATTGCCAATCATTATGATCACTAGTCCGGCCTAATTGTTGTCGTATTATTGATGGCGACCTTAAAATGCTCTTACGGCTGCAGTTAACCTCTTTATCCTCTCATTAAATATTTTATAAATCAGTACCTGTCGTTTAAAAAAGAAAAATTTAATTTAAATAAATCTGATTGAAATTTAATAAAACTCTGGTAAAATAATAGTTACATGTCATTTGGTTGCCTAGCATTTGAAAACGCCATCAACGTCTCTTCCAAAATGAAATCATTCAAGGAAAATAGATTCAATTTAGGTTCGTATATTCACTTACGCGCAAATACCCTTGGGGAAGGTGGGAATCCACCCTCAAGTTATGAGTTAATTAGTAAGATTTTTATCAGTAAATCCTTATAAAAAATTTAAAAAATCGTCTAATCTAAAAATATTCCATGGCTTTAAATAACCTGCAAAAGCTTGATCGAAATCAATTATCAGTGAATTAAAAGGATTCTTCTTGCAGATGAAAGCCGTTCGTCCTTAAATATGTGACCTAGACTTTAAAAAAAAATTTAAACGTAGTACTAGACTGGCGTCAAGATCTCATCAAATCATACTTTAGCTAGCTAGATGTAAACATAAATTCTATGCTAATAGTTACTTTTCTCGCATATCTCGTTGGTGGAACTCCTTTCTGGCTCCATGCTTTCCCGCCAAATTTGATAAGCAAACATCTAAATGAAATGCCAATCGCTATCTACTGTCCTCCTGATTATTCTTGCCCCTTCCCGCTCATTTTTAATGTTTCTGTTCCTAATTCTTTCGCACGCTCTAACCGCTTGTGTCTTAGTAGCTTTACTGCATTGCATGGGGGTAATACGATTAAACAAAAAAATAAACGCCATCAAATACAAGTGGCAATGTCCGTGCAACGAGGAATCTGAAACGGCCCTTGCGGGTAATAGAGCCGGATTTCTGATTGAGACGGATTTCTGATTGGGTCGGATTTCTGATTGATTCGGATTTCTGATTGGGTCGGATTTCTGATTGAGCCGGATTTCTGATTCAGTCGGATTTCGGATTGAGCCGGATTTCTGATTCAGTCGGATTTCGGATTGAGCCGGATTTCTGATTCAGTTGGATTTCGGATTGAGCCGGATTTCTGAATGAGCCGGATTTCTGGTTGTCGTATTCATGTCTTCGATCTTCCTCTTACCTACTCTCTGTCTGTCTCATTATCTCCTTATATCCCTTTCTCACACCCCACTCTCTCACCCTCTTCTCTCTCTCTCTCTCTCTCTCTCTCTCTCTCTCTCTCGCATAGGCATATTGTTTATCCTTATTTATTTTGCAATTTCAATTCAGAAATCCGATAATATATTTTCCTTCCGTTGTTGTTAAAACAGACTTTACTTCGATATTCTTTTAAGGTTTCTTTCTACAACATCATTTTAGTCCCCACTTTTCATTTCATTTCATTTGATTCATTTATTTCGCGTGTGTGGCGAGGGTACCATTGTTACCCCAGGATGTTGAAACGACGCCTGCGTTTCCTAACCTGACTCTCTATCTAACTCCTTTCAATGGTTCCATCTGTTTCAAATTTGCTATAGAGTTCTGTTCTTTTTTTGTGTCTCTTGAAAAGAACAGAAGTCTGGCTCGCCATTTATAAAGGCTAACCGCTCCAGAGAGAGTTGTTTTTCAATAGATCACTTTCCTTCTCAGTTTCTCTGTCTCATTTTCTAATATCTATCTATCTATCTATCTATCTATCTATCTATCTATCTATCTATCTATCTATCTACCTATCTCTCTCTCTCTCTCTCTCTCTCTATATATATATATATATATATATATATATATATCTGTCTATTACTTTCTTTCTATCTATCTATTTATCTATATCTATATAAATATATATATATACTTTTCTTTCTTTCGCTCTTTCTGTCTTTCTTTCTTTCCATCTATCTATCTATCTATCTATCTATCTATCTATCTATCTATCTATCTATCTATCTATCCCAGTCTGTTCCTATCTATCTATCTATCTATCTATCTATCTATCTATCTATCTATCTATCTATCTGAACTTGTTTACACGTTTCCATGTAATTATACATAGATTTGCCTATCGCCCGGTTCACACTTCTTGCCCGCTTTTTAAGAAAATCAGAGATTTATCCCCTGTTTTCCTGCTTAGGTTTACCTCCTCACATTCTTCTTCTAAAATATTCACATTTATTTTCATTTACCGTTTGCATCTCAGTGTCATTATCACAATGATATTTATTGTGGGGCGAAGACATGATTAAAGAGCATATCTTCTTTTCCATATGCGAGCTTTTAGCCTTTGCACTGAATAAACCAGTCAACTGGCGCAAATAGAGCCTCACCAAACGTATCCCACATATTCTCACGAATACAGAAAGTAACGCACAAAAGGAATTCACATGCACATAGGCACACAGGCGCATTTTGCACTGTCTTTTCTGGCTTGTTTCTTGATTCTCTTTTCAGAAGCGGCCTTTAGAAATACCCTTTTATTCTCATTTTGCTATTTTGCATGTTCTGAATATCCACCGCTTCAGATCTTTTCTGCTCGTCTCTTTTTCTATTGATTCATCGCCGTTCTATCGCTATTCAGTTAAACAAACGCAATTTCAGTTTATTTTTCTATATACGCCAAATTTCTTCCTTCCTATTCATGCCTCCTCTTCTGAAGATCACCCCGAAAATCTTACACTGATGATGACGTAAAGAACTTTAAAGATCCTTCCTGTCTGTTTCTTTGCGAAGAATACATATATATATATATATATATATATATATATATATATATATATATATATATAAATTTATTTATAAATGTATGTATTAGGTTGGTGCAAAAATAATGTCGTTTTTTGACGTTCAACTTCATGTGAGAAAACGACATTATTTTTGCACCAACCTAATATATATATATATATATATATATATATATATATACATTTATATATATATAATATATATATATATATATATATATATATATATATATATATATATATATATATATATATATATATGTATGTATAATGTGTTTGTGTATGGATATAATAGGAAAGAACCGTTAGATTGATGATCCTAAGTTCTTTAGTATTTTTGTTTTTATTTTTAGAAAACACTGCTCCATACAGAAGTAGAAATTAATTTTGATTTTTTAAATTTTTTAAATTTTTAAATTTTTCATTTAATTAAAAAAAACATAATATATATATATATATATATATATATATATATATATATATATATATATATATATATATATTAATATTATACTAATAGTAGTTGTAGAGCTCGGATATATATATATATATATATATATATATATATATATATATATATATATATATATATAATGGTTGTACTCGTTTGGAAAAACCTCAGATAGCTCAATTTGCAGTAGAACGAATCGATACTTGAGGAAAAGAATATATATATATATATATATTTATATATATATATATATATATGTGTGTGTGTGTGTGTGTGTGTGTGTGTGTGTGTGTCCCTGTATGTAGATTTAATAAGTCTGCTAATGAAATTTGAGGAATATAAAACCAACAAAATGATATTATTAACAATAAGATTGATTATGTTTATTATATATTAGCCTTTTGACTAACTTGAAACATGAAGAGAAAGATTTTCAAGTCGGACTTTTCTGACAGACACACACACACACACACACACACACACACACACACTCACACGAGAGAGAGAGAGAGATAGGAGAGAGAGAGAGAGAGATAGGAGAGAGAGACAGTGATAGAGATCCAGTGCTGTAAGAAATAATAAAAATACATGCAATTTTAGAGTATTAAAAGATTTGTCTATTAAAATCTCATTTAAAAATATTTAATTGGACCGCTTCTATATACACAATAAAAGAGATATACATATATATATATATATATATATATATATATATATATATATATATATATATAAATGGTGGTACTCGTTTGGAAAAACCTCGGATAGCCCAACTAGCAGTAGAACAAATCGGTACCCGAGGAAAAATGGGGAATAAAAAAAGAAAGAACCAAGAACATTTAAACAGGGCGAAAACAATCGTCCAGTGTTTAAAGTCAAAGTCCAAAGAAGAAAAAAAAAACCAAAACGATTAAAAAGACAACGACGTAAAGTACTCAATACTCTAAGTAAAGCAATACCTAAAATAATCCTAAGGAGTCAGGCAGTACATATTTTACAAACTTTTACGCCGAGCCTGTTTGTGCAGATAGAAAGAAAAATGTATTCGTAATCTTTCTTCACTGGGAGGCTTTTGAGTCTATATTTTCCTTTTTTGAACCCACTGGAAACTATTTATTCTGTACTTTGCCACTTCCGACATTTTATTATTATTTCCTTTAATTTTAATATTTTAATCGCAGTATCTTGTCTCCTCCCAGTTTATCTATCATCCTGCGATTCTCGTTAACATTATACTAGTCGCCAACGATTCTTCAGATAAGGTGTTGGCCGAAATAAAGAGATTACTCTTTGAAAGGTTTTGTCTATTTAAAACTATCCCTGTGTCCTCTGGTATCAAAAGGTTTATATGCGCCAGTTGATTGGTGAGTTTAGTTCAAATGCTAAAGCACATAGATGGAAAAGACAATATTTGTTTTAATGATTCTTTTCATAAACAACGTGCCAATGCCACAAAGATGTAAGCGGTAGGTAGGTAGGACGTCACAAGTCATCGTGACCGAGGGTTTGAGTATGCTGGCTTGTTCAGATTGCTGAAAATTCTAGATAAAACGTTCTCTCCCAGAAACTGTAACTAAGGTCTGCTCAGCATAGTTGCAGTATAAACCACAGGTGGGCTCTGTGGGTGTTGAACAAACACAAAATGTGCCCGAGGGAGAGTCTGCAATAAAAATGAGGAATCCACCCTAATAGACGAGCATCATCGAATACGTGTGGACAGCTATTTTCATGTAGGTAGTTAGATCTCTCTCTCTCTCTCTCTCTCTCTCTCTCTCTCTCTCTCTCTATATATATATATATATATATATATATATATATATATATATATATAGAGAGAGAGAGAGAGAGAGAGAGAGGGAGAGAGATAGATAGATAGATAGATAGATAGATAGATAGATAGAGAGAGATAAACAGATAATTAATAGACTGGGGTAGGTAGGTAGGTGAGTACATAGATAGATAGATAGATAGATAGATAGATAGATAGATAGATAGATAATGAATAGACTGAAATAAATAGATAGATAGATAGATAGATAGATAGATAGATAGATAGATAGATAGATAGATAGATAGATAGATAATTAATAGAATGGGATAGATAGATAGATAGATAGATAGATAGATAGATAGATAGATAATTATTAGAATGGGATAGATAGATAGATAGATAGATAGATAGATAGATAGATAGATAATGAATAGACTGAAATAGATAGATAGACAGAGAGGGAGAGAGAGAGAGTGTGAGAAACAGATAGTTAATTTATAGACTGAGATAGTTAGGTATGTTGAATAGATAGATAGATACATAAATAGATAATGAATAGATTGCAATACCTATCTATCTATCTATCTATCTATCTATCTATCTATCTAGGTAGCTAGATGTATAGATAGATAAATAATTAATAGACTGAAATATATATATATACATACATATATATATATAGAGAGAGAGAGAGGGGGGAGAGAGAGAGTGAGAAAGATAGAGAGAAAGAGAGAGAGAGATAGCTGTTTGTGTGCGCGCGTGCGTATGTGTTTTAGTGTGAAATTTTAAAGGAAGAATGCGCTTTTTAACGGAGTAGGAAATAGGCAGGCTCTATAGTTTCCAGTATTTATTTGTCTCTCCTTTTCAACCTTGCTCGTCAGTGTACCCGTTATTGTTCTGTGTTTAAAATTTTGAATTCCATTCTAACAGGAAACTCGCGTTCAGATTACGAATCGGTTTGATCCCAGTCGGTGAAGACTTCTTCGCGTGAATTTTAACGTTTCAAAAGCCCTTTCATGAAACTTTGCACAGAAGAATAATGATTGCCGTCAAGGTGTTCAAAACATGCAACTTGCTTACGTCATTGGGGCATAGAATTGTGGCGAAATTCGGTTTCTGTTGACGGAGGAGAGCGAGGTATTTGGTGCGGGTGGGGCGATTGTGGAAGGCGAGGAAAAGAAGGGGAATGAATATGAAAAATAAAGAGAGTGAGTGAGTGAGTGAGTGAGTGAAAATAAAACAACGGTAGAAGAAAAGGAAGCGGGAGAGAAGAAAAAAAGCTGAAGAAAAAGGATGTGTGAATAAGAGGGTTGGGTTTATAGTGAAGAAGAAAGTCGAAGCAGAAAGAAGAAGAAGAAGAAGAAGAAGAAGAAGAAGAAGAAGAAGAAGAAGAAGAAGAAGAAGAAGAATTAAATCCAAGCACGAAGAAGAAGATGAAGAAGAAAATCGAAGCAGAAAGAAGAAGAATTAAATCGAAGCACGAAGAAGAAGAAGAGGAAGAAAAAGAAGAAGAAGCAGAAAAAGAAGAAGAAGAATTAAATCCAAGCACGAAGAAGAAGATGAAGAAGAAAATCGAAGCAGAAAGAAGAAGAAGAAGAAGAAGAAGAAGGAGAAGAAGAGTAAGAAGAAGATGTGTAAGAAGAAGAGTAAGAAGAAGAAAAAGAAGAAGAAGAAGAAAAAGAAGAAGAAGAAGAAAAAGAAGAAGAAGAAGCAGAAAAAGAAGAAGAAGAATTAAATCCAAGCACGAAGAAGAAGATGAAGAAGGAAATCGAAGCAGAAGAAGAAGAAGAAGAAGAAGAAGAAGAAGAAGAAGAAGAAGAAGAAGAAGAAGAAGAAGAAGAAGAAGAAACAGGGGGAAGAAGAGGAGTGGTGATAAAAGAGATTGAACTATAATGTAGAAGGAAAATAATGAAATGAAGGACACAAAGATAAGAACGAAAGAAGAAAATGCCTAAATAATAATAATCTATATATAAAATAGAGGAAGTATGTGTGTCTATATATCTGACTATGTATCTTTGTCACACCGTTTCACTCGAGATTCATCCAACCGATTTTGACCAAACTTGGCACTTACATTGTACAATGTAACAGATAGATTCTTAGCGTGAAAATCGATGATTCTTTAAAAATCAATAATCCATAAAGCCGACCAAAAATCGATAAATTCAACATTTTCCCTCTGATTTTGTTTAAACTCGGGATGTAACTTACTTCCATCATGACGAGCTCAATGATATCTCATTTTTATTTCTACGCCACTGTTTTTTATCGAAAAACCGCGAAAACGAAAAATCGATTTCAATACAAATTTGAAACTAAAAACTCCCTCAATTTTCAAGCAATCTAATACAAATTTCACTCAATTGTAGCCAACAATAGGTTAATTGTTTAACAGTCATTTTTGTTGATAAATGTGTCCACCCATATAGTAAAAACCCGCTTAAATTGCAAAAATGGCGATTTTTACAGGTTTCTTTCTTATTTTTCGTTGATCTATCAACCAATTTTCATCATACTTACTAATTGCTTTATAAATCTATCCTTTTTTACATACCTGATAGGACACTGACAAATTGAATTTCAAAAACTCAAAAATAAATTGTGATCTGAAGTGGGTCTTCAGGTAGCCTGTTTTACCCCTTCATGTCCTCGGCTAAATTCGATTGAATAAATACAGACTATTTCTATTATACCAGTAACTGCATTAATTCAAAATGTTTTTATTAATGAAAGTACGTTAAAATAATTGAAGAAGATAGACTCTGTTACATCTAAACATGCTGCTGTTTTTGCTCTGTTCTAATTGAACGCTTTTTTTGATGGACCAGCTGGGTATGGCTGCTAGCAATAATAATAATTCTGTGTGCCGTGTTCCTTCAGGACGTTGGCGATTATGGCTCTCCACTTCTCCCTATCCTTTGAAGTTCTTAATAACGTTTGTCTTTTTGTCATCTCTTCCAAACCCTATTCCGCAATCCTTTCACTCAAACTCGCCATTCCTCGGTCCCTCTTGCCTTCAGTCTCTCCTGTGAGTATCAATTTTTCCATGCCATCTTTCCTCATTATGTGCCCCAGAAATTCCTGCTATCTCTTCCTGGTGTTAATTATAAGTATTTTTAGTTTGTTGCTATTGCCTCTAGCTCACATGTTCGGCCCATTCTCATAATCCTTCTGTAGAATCACTGTTCTGTTGCTTCAGGTCTCTTCTTCATCTGCGAGGAAAATTTCCAACGTTCACTGCCAGAGGACTGATATTACATAACAGTTCAGTAGCATTTTCTTTGTTTCTAACGATATATTTTTCTGTTTCTTAATTCTTTGCTTAGCTTCTGGAAGGCATCTTTCGCTATCCCAATGCGCTTTCGGATTTTCCTGTTACATTTTACTTCCTCTGTTAATACGCTTCCCAGATATCTAAATTATTGCAGATGTTTTATTTCTTTATCTCCAATTTGTAATTTGCGTGTTGGGCTGTCCCTTTTGCTACCAACCATGCTTTCAGTTTTCTTGCAATTGGGGTTTAGTCCTTTATTCTCCCTTTCTGGTAGTAACTTCTGTAGAAGTTCTTGTTTCTTTTCAGCGTCTGCTATCAAAACTGTGTCATCTGAATATCTTATGTTTGTTAAGGTTGTGACATCCAGTAATGAATTCTGGTCGGACTTCTAATCCTCTCAGAATTGTCTCACTGTATGAGTCGAAAAAGTCTGGCGAGAAGACTCATCCTTGTCTTACACCTTTTACACCTCTTTTTTATATTTTTGTTTTGGTGAGGCTTATCTTCATAACAATATATTTAAGTTTAATATTAACATCGATTAATTGTCTTCTTTATTTTCTCATAGCCGCTCCTCTGATATTTGTCAGTTTCTTTCTGTCTTTCTCAAATTAATTTATTGCTTTGTTTGTTTTGAGAATTATTTGTCATTCAATTGGCTTTAATGTTCGTCTTTTTTTAAATACCAGTTATTGCGTTTCGTTATGAGCGTACTGGCTTTATTTTTTTCTATTTTCCGAAAAAAAATCGAAGCGATTGCAACTATACGAAGATTTGTTATAACTAATATTAAGTTCAGTCGTAAAAAACAGCAATTTCCTACATACATATGTGTGTGTAGGTGGGGGTGGTCGAGGGGTGTTTGTGTGTGTGTGTGTGTGTGTGTGTGTCCATCTACATCCTCTTCTGTTTAAAGTTTGTTGCTGTCATAGATTTCTAACCTTCCATTTATGGAAAAATAATTTATTAATGTTTGCTTGTACTCTTAGTTTAAATTTAACGTCGGTCATATTCGATTGGTTGATCTAAGCAAAGCCCACAAACCTTATAATACCAGCCTCATTTTTTTTTTCGTAAAAAGAGGCTGGATTTCTCTTTTAAATCTGATAGAAGAAACCCCGATAGTATGCAGAAAGCACTGGACGGCCGTTTCGTCCTGTATTTGGGACTCATCAGCAGTGCGCATACATTACCGGGAACTGAAACCCGGACAGTTACGTTATCAGGCAAACGTCATACCAAATGTTCCAACGTTCCTCGGTGACGAAGAGGTATCAGACTCGATATAGCGCCACTTGATCACACATTCCGTGGCGAAACTCATCCGACTTTCTCTTTTACCCATAAGACTGTGCCCCCACGAGCCACGGCTACTATCCCCAAGTTGCTCCATCCAGAGCATTAGAAGCCGGTTCAAGCAAGGATATATAAGTGATAGAAATTATTAGGAGGATTTGAGATAATTATAATTAAGTAATTCATCGAGTCTATATATATATATATATATATATATATATATATATATATATATATATATATATATATATGTATAGAAGAGTAATACATTTCAGATGCAACAAGGAAGGTCTTCAGTGTCTTCATTGCCGATTTCGGGTTTTGCATCATATCGGCTCCAACAGCAACCCCGACCTAATTCCACAAGATTCAGGCCGCCTCCTTGATAGCGTTTTGCTACGCACTTCGACATTGCAAAAAAAGATAAATCAAGATATGGCTCGGATTTCGACCGTTCTTATTGACATACGTCAGTCAACATCAGCCAATGAAATAAAGACTTTCTCCTCTTCCCTCCTATATAGTCTTGTCTTTCGCTTCATCCGGTTTTGATTTGCGCTACTTCCCTGGAATTCGTAACGAGGTAAGCTGGACTCGTTCTTGCAAGGTTCAATCCAATGCTTTACATTTAATTAAATACTAATTCAATAATTAAACCCTACCACTTACATTACCCCCCACAAAAAAAAACATCAATAATTCTTACTATTCTATAACAATCTTTAAGTCTTAGCCTATACACTTAATCAAACTAAATTAGAAAAATGCGATGCTCGTTCAAGCCTCTACATACAAATGTGCTCTCTCATACACTGCTACCCGCACAGACGCTCACATAAAACCTATCTTCCATTTACTATATATATATATATATATATATATATATATATATATATATATATATATATATAGTAAATGGATATATATATATATATATATATATATATATATATAAGTATTTTCTTGTTGGTACATAAAATGGAGGAAAATTGTCCGAATTTTCAATATATATTTGCCCGGACTTCTGATGAAGGATGGAGGACCGAAGCGTTCTGATAATAACAATAATTTATCAATAATTTGTCAATTATCAGAGCTGTTTATGGCCGCTTGTTTTCATTCATAGCCATCTCCTCAGGCCCATTTATGATTCTTCAAAGCACGCAGGTGGAACCTGGGCTTTATACCGCAACTGTACCTAACGTACTTCTGTTAGTTTTCAGATACGTACCCCATCAGGCAAACATGCCGTTTGGAATTTAGAACTGTCATTCACTATACTGGTTGCCAAACAAGGCTAGGTAGCGTAGTCTACCCTACTATTTAACATATATCTGATTGTGGAGAAAAGAAATATTCCTACCTTTAAAAAGGGTATTTGTGAGAAGGGGAAGGTAATGATTTTGATCGAAATTCGAACTTGGCTGGCTTATTTCACGTTACGAGACACCAACAATTACATCTCAGCGCACCCCTTAAAAGAACGTGCTTAAATTTTCAGAGTTTTATTTTTTTTTTTGCCAATCATTTATTGTGCAGCGACATACATTATCAGTAAAAAGCAAAGGTTTCCTAAAAGTGAATCTCGTTAAATAAGTCGACAGAAAAGAGAAAAAACAAAAAACAAAATACAAAAAAAAAAAACGTTTTTAATAGAATCCCACAAAAAAATAGCTTTAAAAAAATTAAATTACTGTTTAAAAATCAATAAATTCGTTAAAAGAAACGTTTTTTCGATCTGTAATTGTTTTAGTCAAGATTTTTTTTGTGTTTTTTTTTTTATTTTCATCGTCTTTTTTTTTATTTGCTATGCTTCTTATTTTTACATATTTTTTTTAATTTGTAAAATGTCTCTGCTTGTACACCATTCTACATCTTCCGGTAGATTTTCCAGCTTCTTTCTCTGCTGGAATTTTTTTTTTTTTTTTTTGACAATCCCTTCTTCTTTCTCGAGTCTCGAGCTAACCGACTCTCCTTCGAAATTTAAATTCTTACGCAAGCACACACACACACACACACACACACACACACACCAAAAATGAAAAATAAAATGACTAAGTGGTGAGGATTCGTCTCTTCATTCCTTTTGCGGGGTGAGGGTGTCGGTATCATTTCGCGGAGTGGGAATAAAATTAAAAACAAAAACCCCAAAAAAATTACAGATTTTCCGAAGAAAGAAAATGACGTCGAAGAGGCCCAGGAAATTGCCGACTGACGTCACAGCTCAATCACATGACAGGTTATCACTGCTCAGAAAAAAAAAAAGATGACGGCAAAAATGCCGGTGTTGTGTGGGTGCAACATTAGACGAAAACAACGGGTAGATAGCCTTTTTTTTTTTTGTTACGAGTCTTGAAACATTACATGGCTGACTTCTCGTACGGTATTTTAGTGTGGGGCGCGTTACAAACAGAGAAACCACCAAGCAGCCATTTTTATAAATCATTTCACCCCAAGCAATACGTTAAGGCCACTAGGACGCTAGGGATTTCTGGGAATGGAAGAAAATGAAAAGAGTGAAGTGAAAGGACAAATAAGGGAAAAGTTATCAAGGACACAGAAGATGGCGATTTACAATGCATTCATACTTTTGGACTTTGTAGGTGACATGGATACAAGAGGTGAGAAAGGAAAACTATTAGGACAAAACTTAAGGTTGCATTTAACAATTTCAACTGTAAAATAATGAGACCTCGCTGCTTATCGAGAACAGTCGTTCTAGTATTTTATGGTGATTTTCTAAGCGTAGCTTAAATGTGGGACAAAGACGAAAGTATGGCGCATCTAGCAAGGATCGAACTCACTAATAAGTCCTAATTGTTCTAGTGAGACAAGATTGTTAACTACTGCATCACATCGAAGAGACCCAATCTAGTATTTTATATGTGCAACCAAGGTTTTGGGTGTCAGAATTAATTTCAGTTTCACCCACCGCGACGTGAATGAGTTCAAACTTCTGTCGATAAATCCAAAACGGTAATTTCTTAGTTATTTGCGAATTCAGCACGTACATTTATACCCAAATGGATTGGTTTGGTTTATTTTGTTTTACGGCATATCAACCTCAATGGGTTATTTAATGCCTACACCATTTTTAGGATAGATTCGTATGAATAGAATATGTATTCTTTGGTTTAGATTGGTTTGATTTATTTTGTTTTTTGGGCTTATCAACCTCAATGGGTTATTTAATGCCGACAACATTTTTAGGATAGATTCGTATGAATTAGATTATGTATTCTTCGGTTTAGATCGGTTTGGTTTATTTTGTTTTACGGCATATCAACCTCAGTGGGTTATTTAATGCCGGCAACATTTTTTAGGATATATTCGTATGAATAGAATAGGTATTCTTTGGTTTAGATTGGTTTGATTTATTTTGTTTTTTGGGCTTATCAACCTCAATGGGTTATTTAATGCCGACAACATTTTTAGGATAGATTCGTATGAATTAGATTATGTATTCTTCGGTTTAGATTGGTTTGGTTTATTTTGTTTTATGGCATATCAACCTCAATGGGTTATTTGATGCCGACAACGTTTTTTAGGATAGATTCGTTTGAATAGAATATGTATTTTTTGGTTTAGATTGATTTGGATTATTTTTTTACGGCATATCAACCTCAATGTGTTATTTAATGCCGGCAATATTTTTTATTGCTGGTAATATTTTGTTTTGTCAAAAATCTGTTTCTGGTAATATATTTCATTCAAAATTGTATTGCTGGCAATATTTTTTTTCAAAATAGCATTGCTGGTAATAGTTAACTATTTTCCCATAGCTGGGACCCTAACAGGTGCTACCAACCCGGATCAGGGTGGACCTGGGAACACGAGCAATTAAGAGGTGGTTCCTCGCTCCTCAAAACCTCCTGATCAGAGGCCTTGCTGCTGGACGTAGTTTAACGTCTTACCCATGATGCTCAAATGGAACTATACGGGGAATTTTTTTATGAGAAAATGAACGCAGAGCTTTACCTGCAAATCACCCTTGAGTTGAAATTAGTTCTGTCACCCAGTATTTTTATGCTTATTCAAATGAAATAAATTAGCAACATTTTTTAAGAGGGGCGGCTTTTATTAAGGATTATATTTTTATAATATGATGGTTTGGTGGCGGAAATATTTAAAACCTTTCTTTCTTGTCATGAAACTCGTAGTTTGAAGTGGGTAGGGTGACCCCAACGTGGTTTACCGTTACAAAGAACCTGGAATGATAGCATGGATTGACCCAAATCTTCTGAGTGAAATTGGGGAGACGAAACTGTCGTGTTAGCACGACGTCACAAGACATCGTGACCGAGGTTTTAGCGTAGTAGCTTTGTTCAAACGTGTTGGTCTTGCTAGATTATGCGTTCTCCCCCAGAAACTGTAACTGAGATCAACTAAGCATAGTTGCAGTATAAACCATAGGTGGCTTCTGTAGATGACTACAATTGTATATTATGATACTTATTAATATGTAGTCGATAAAAGCAGGGTGCTTTCAGTGTCTAATAGTATTAGCCACACCCTCAGCATTATTTATATATAGAATTAATATTTTATCTTATGGTATTTAATGATAGAAACATCTACCTGTGAATTTCTGCTTCAAATTACGTTCGTTCTCCTCAGATCTAGGTTTTAATTAATTGATTTGTTTTTTACGGTTTCTCAAACCTTTTCAGGATATTTCAAGCCAGAAAATATTTTTAGATTGTAAGAATCTTTATTTTTTTATTTGGAGATAAAAATGATTCAGTGATGCAAGTATTACTAATTAACCCATAGCTGGGGGAGAAGATATTGATTCATACATTTCTACAAGGCTATTTGTGTGCAATTGAATATAAAGAACCCAATGTGAATTGGAACTCGGCGCTGCGATAAACAGTTCAGGGCCATTGTCGATTACCCTACCCACACGTCAAATCTTGCATCACCTGGTATTCCAAAACGTTCACCTATCTACGTACAAACCAGGCTCGAAGTTGCTTGTGATCATGCGGGAACCGGTGTTTCTGGACGTAAGCTGCGGGTGTAGACAAACGAGAGCAGAATAGCTGTTTCACTGTGTATTTTAGGTGTAAAATCCAGGTAAAATAGTAGGGAAAACTGGGCTCTTCGACTATGGTTGGCAATCAGTCGAGGAGAAAAAAAATCTCTGAATTCAAAAACCGTATATACCCCGACTGTAATACAAGTGTTATTTTTTGCGTTTTTTCTTTTTGTAAAATCCACGATGTCCAATGCCAAAACTATCAGCAAAAGATTGCTAAGTCAATTAAGTAAACAAAAAAAAAGTTTCGGGGGAACTCAGAATATATTCTTTTCGAATTAAAGAAACGTCTTTTATTTCCTAACAGCGATCATGTGTTTATTCTTTTCTTTTCTTTTTTCTCCCTCGCGTGCTCTCTTTTTCTTTCTGTAGGCAAACGTAGAACTTAATGAAATTATTTTTTTTATCAATTAATAGGACTTAATTGCATCAGTGTAATTAAGATTGAGATAAGTTCATCACGAAGCTTTTGTATTTGAATTGTTTTCGTCCATGAAGAATCCCCGGAATTGTTCATTAATGGCGGGAAATGTCTTCTTCTTCTTCTTCTTCTTCTTCTTCTTCTTCTTCTTCTTCTTCTTCTTCTTCTTCTTCTTCTTCTTCTTCTTCTTCTTCTCTATTATTATTATTATTATTATTATATGCTATTCTCTTCATTATCTCTCTAATTATTCCTTCTATATCAAAATGTTCCAATCTATCTTTCTTAGCTTGTTCATATCTATCTATCTATCTATCTATCTATCTATCTATCTATCTATCTATCTATCTATCTCAGTCCGTTTCTATCTCTATCTATCTCTCTTACATTTTTTTACATTTTTGTCTTTTTTTTCTCTCTTTTTTCATTCTTCTCGTGTCTTTCTTTTCTTTCATTTTCCTTTTTCATTCCATATTTTTCTCCTCTATTTTTCTTATACTTTTTTCTTCCACATGTTCATTTTCCCATCTTTTCTTCACTTTTGCCTACACTTTTTCTTTTCTTTCTTCTCATTCTTTTTTCCTTTTCTTTCTCTTCATATTTTCTTTTCCTTTTTTTTCTTTTTGGCTTCTTATTTTGTTTTTCCTGTCTTTTTATTGTCTTTCCTCTTTTTCATTTAATTTCTTTAATCTTACTTTCCACGTTTGGACTTTTCTATTTTATCGTTTTCATTCTTTATTTTTCTTCCTTGAAATCCCTTCTTTGGGATCTTCATTATTCTTTTTTTCTTCTTTTCATATTTGCTTCGGATACACGTTCACATTTTCTCTTCATGTGCTTCTAATTTCGTTTTTATTCTCCTTTTTCGTGTTTTTATTAAATTTACTTTTTTCTGTTTTCCTCATCATTTTACTTACATCTTTGTTTAGTCTTTTCTTCATATTCTTGAATTTATTTATTTCTTTTTTTTACCGAAGAAGAAATTATCGTCTGTTTATTCAATTCTCTTCCTGACTTCCATTTTTTACTGTTTACCTGTTTCATCGTTATCTTCGACTTTTTCTTTCTCTTCTTCATTTGTCTTGGCCTTCACTTTCTCCCTTTTCTTTTTTTCATCTTCTTTTTTACTTCCTTGCCACTATCTTATCACTAACTTCCTCTACCCCCACCCTCTTATTAATCTGCCTCCCTCTTTCTCCTCGACGGCTTCCTCTTCCTTGCCTTCCATATTCCTCTACTTTCTCCCCAATCTGCCACTGCCTATTTATTTACCTGCCCCTGCTACCTTTTTCTCTTCTTTTTTTCTCCCCTTCCTCTGCCTGCTGCTGCTTTTTTATCGATCTCCTTTTGCTTTTATTCTTCTGTCACCTCTCGTATTCCCTCTCTTCTTTTTTCTAATTCTTCTCTTAACTCTTTCTGTCCCTCTCTTTTTAAATCCACCTCCTCCTTCTGCTCCCACAGCTTCATTTCCTCATCTTCATTCGCCTCCCCGCCTTATTCCTCTGCCCAGTTCTCTCTCTGCCGCCGCTTCTCATTCCCTCACTTTAATTTTCTGTTGCCTCCTCCTTTTTTTATGCCACCCCTCTGCACCTTTTGTATTTCTCCTCTGCCTCTCACTCGTTCTTCATCCGCCTTTCTCCTACGCATACTCTAGTTTTTTTTTATCTCTTTCCATTTTCTCCTAATGAATTTTGAGCCTTCCTTCAGTTTATCTCTGCTTCTCATTTGTACTTGAACACTTTAAGCAATTAAAACAAATAAAAACTCATCAGGAACCCAAAAGCACAAAAAGCTACGTACAATATTTAATAAAATCAAAACGTGACATTAAAGGATTAACATTGAGTGCTTTAGCCCTCTCACAGAGAATTAAAGAGAGAGAAATAAAAATAAGACTTGTTTACACGAATAGATGAATTTATTTTATTCGATAATCCAATCGAGAAGGCATTAAATTATCAGAGAATTCAGGAAATTTTTCTTTCGTCGCATTCTCCAGTATCTTGATCCGCATCGATACAAAATCGAAGGATCTTTATGCGAATCCAATTTGACCTTAACATCTTACCAGAATGAAGAGAGGAGTTTGACTGCCATCTTAAATGTATGGGGTTATAATCATTAAAAAAAAAAAAAAAAGATTAGAAAAGAAACGCACAGTTCGCCATATCTCAGCTAAAAGTGGATAGATCTTTCCGAATCTGTCTAAAACCCTCTTAAACCAAGGCCAGATTTAAAGTGTAACAAAAAAATAACTCCTCGCTTTTGAGCAATATTGAGTTTCTCGGCGTTTTTCAGACTATCGTTCACTGCGACCAACAGCAAGAACCACATTTTGCATTGAGGCCCATTATCAGTTATGTGCCATGCGTGATACACGCTTAGGCGATCATTTATCTTTCGATACATAACTGACGAGGCAGATTTTTTTTACCGCAGTAGGTTGCCTTTTCTTTCTGTGGTAGGCCAGTTGCCATCCAAGGCTATAGAACCCGGTCTGTCCTGCTATTTACCCATAGTTGGGGGAAAAAGAAGAAGATTCATACCTTACCCAAGAACATTAGCACGTAAGTGAATATCAGACAGTTATGTGCTAGGTGTGATACACGCTTAGGCGATCATGTATCTTTCGATACATGACTGACGAGGCAGATTTTTTTCCCGCAGTAGGTTGCCATTTCTTTCTGCGGTAGACCAGTTGCCATCCAAGACTATAGAACCCAGTCTGTCCTGCTATTTATCCACAGCTGGGGGAAGATAAGAAGAGGATTCTTACCTCTCCCAACGGTATTAGCACGTAAGTGAATGTAATGGATTCGAATGGAATTCGAATTCGAATCTCCGATTCAGTTATGTGCCATGCGTGATACACGCTTAGGCGATCATGTGTCTTTGGATACATGACTGACGAGGCATATTTTTCCCGCAGTAGGTTGCCATTCCTTTCTGCGGTAGACCAGTTGCCATCCAAGACTATAGAACCAGGTCTGTTCTGCTATTTACCCATAGGTGGAGGGAGAAGAAGAGGATTTACACCTTTCCCAAGGGTATTAGCACGCAAGTGAATGTAATGGATTTGACTGGAATTCGAACTTCTTTTATTGATGAAGTGGATTTGGTGTTTTACTATTTGTAGGAGAGGGTCATTTTTTTGTGAGGTAGGCTTCCAATCATATTTTTGTAGTGTTTAGAGTTAATTCAAGTTGGATTCGACCTCGGCCTCCTAATGCCTTTCCTACATACAGCCTATCAACATCTGATTTCGGGTGGTGTATCCTCATTTTGGGTGGGCATTTTTCTGGACTTGGCATCCAATCTTTTAATATCATTCAACTTCCATTTAAAAATGTTGAGGTTGTATTTTACTACGAGTATTTCCTTTCATTTCCCTTGCATAGTCATATCCTTCCGGCTCCCAACCAGAGACCTAAGGTCACAAATGGCACCATGACATCGTCCACTGAGCATTTTTGCAACAAATAAAAAAAAAATCAAACAACCTAAGAGCATAAACATTTTACCTTCGAAAGGTGGGAACTGTACACCCTTGGACAAATTAATTGAAAAAAAAAGAAAATTCCGTTAATATTTAAGTTTTCTTTATACATTTGCCATGCAAAGCTTTGTCCTTCCAGTTTTGTTGTAATTTTATTTAGTCAAATTGTTTTTCCTTCCTGCTTTACTCGTTTGGCATAGATTGTATTCGCTTCGTTTTTTGTTGGTAGGATTTCAGGTGTATTAAGCTGTTTCTTGAAGAGTGAAGCTTCTTAGTTGATGGAGTGGATTTGGTGTTTTACTATTTGTAGGAGAGTGTTATTCTTCTTCTTCTTCTTCTTCTTCTTCTTCTTCTTCTTATTATTATTATTATTATTATTATTATTATTATTATTATTATTATTATTATTATTATTCATAAACACGCTATATTCCGTCAGTAGATTTAAAATATTTAGCAATGCGTTTTGCAGAATCAAGTAATTGTTTTGCATTACACGTGTAATAACCATATTCTATTAGAAATCATTCTTGTTCTTCTAAAAGTTCGCATTAATTCCTGACTAATGACAATTCCTTTGAATCTGTTTATTAATAGATGTCGCTTGTAACATCATTAGCAATGCGTCTGCATTATTTAAACAATAAAATCCAAGGAAGAATCTGAAATAGTATTGTACTGATTTGATTCTATTGCTGTTATAAACTTCATGATGTCGTCCATGGCTGAATTGTATGTGTTACACCTGGATTGTATACGTTTTTTTTAATTCAGAGGTTTCCTTCTACTACATTGGTTACCAACCACAGTTGAAGATCCCAGTTTGCCTTATTGTTTAACCAATATACATATAATAACCCATTTCTGTCGGTAACATCTTAAAACCTATCCAGTAGGAAAACATTTCTTTCATAGCAATGTGTTTCAATCGATAGGAATTGCAATGATTTTACATTATGTATAGAATAGCCTTATTCAATCAGTAACACGTGCATTAATTCCTGACCATGGACAATCCCTTTCTGGATGTCTAAAGCAATCTTTTAATGAATATTATAATGGTACCCTTGCATTATTTATAGAATAGCCCAATTCGGTCAGCAATGATTGTATCAATTCCTAAATGTTGACAATCTATATGATCGTTACGTTTACAATCTACAAACCAAAATATATGATATCAATTAATCATTTACGCTACTCACATTGTCCGGGCTGTTGTCCTCATCTTTGGCGCCTTATTCACGACGTTTCGGACGTTGTACGCTCCGGCTTTCTTCAGGTGATTAGAATTTCGAATTGAACCCTTGATTTCGTCCACCGGGGTAGATTGTTCTAGTTCCACGTACCATGCCTCTTCTGAATGTCTCAGTGTCAGTATTAACTCAACTCTGAAAGTTTGTCAGTTGTAGCCAGGTATTGAACTCACAATTCTTTGGGTCAAGTCACTGGATTCAAAAAATGCTTTTATCCACTGGGCTATGTGTTCGAAATTCTCATCACTTGAAGAAGGCCGGATCGTAAAACATCCGAAACGTCGTGAATATGGCAACGAAAATGAGGACAACAGTTCAAACAATGTAAATCGTGTAAATAATTGCAGTACCTCATCTCAGAAATATAGACAGACCCTGAAGAACGCCGGAGCGTACAGCGGCCGAAACGTCGTGAATATGGCAATGAAGATGAGGACACCAGTCCAAACAATGTAAATCGTGTTAATAATTGCAGTACCTCACCTCAGAAATATAGACAGACCCTGAAGAAAGCCGGAGCGTGCAGAAGCCGAAACGTCGTGAATATGGCAATGAAGATGAGGACAACAGTCCAAACAATGTAAATAGTGTAAATAATTGCAGTACCTCATCTCAGAAATATAGACAGATGTTAACAAATCATATTTTGATTCTGGATTAGAATCGTTTGTTGTCTTTCCAATGCAATCCATATCTGTAGTAAAATCATAATCAATGCATTTATTTTCTATTCATATTCCCTTTTTGTCGTGGTTATGAAATATCTGACGATAATCCTCCAAGCAACGCAGTGAGGGCGTTGGGAGTTTCTAGTATTAATATTTGAAAAGGATCAATGTTAAAATTACTGGATGGAGGAAAGTGAAATCTCTGCATCTTTGATGGACAGCGGATTCATTTTGACACAGAGGGTTTGGTCAAGAACCAGAACAACTTTAAAAAAAAAATACATTTTTAGAAACAAAATCTGTTAAATTCTGGCGGAAAATAAAATAGAAACGGAAGAAAGAAGGAAGAAAGGAATCTAAAAACGATAGAAAGAAATATGAAAAAAGGATGAGAGAAAAAGACAGTGAGTCTGAAATGAATAAAGACAAGAGGATCTCTGGAAAGAAAGAAAGAAAGAAAGAAAGAAAAAAAGAAAGAAAGAAAGAAAGAAAGAAGGAAGGAAAGAAAGAAGGAAAGAAAGAAAGAAGAAAGAAAGAAAGAAAGAAAGAAGAGGATTTTGAAATACAGGCATGACACTAACGAAAGAAAGAAAGAAAGAAAGAAAGAAGGAAGGAAAGAAAGAAGGAAAGAAAGAAAGAAAAAAGAAAGAAAGAAAGAAAGAAAGAAGAGGATTTTGAAATACAGGCATGACACTAACGAAAGAAAGAAAGAAAGAAAGAAGGAAAAAAGAAAGAAAGAAAGAACATGATTTTGAAATACAGGCATGACACGAAAGAAAGAAAGAAAGAAAGAAAGAAAGAAAGAAAGAAAGAAAGAAAGAAAGCGGATTTTGAAATACAGGCATGACACTAACGAAAGAAAGAAAGAAAGAAAGAAAGAGGATTTTGAAATACAGGCATGACACGAAAGAAAGAAAGAAATAAAGAAATAAAGAAAGCGGATTTTGACATACAGGCATGACACTAACGAAAGAAAAGAAAGAAAGAAAGAGTAAACTGAACGAAATGAGTGCAGGACAGCAAATAAATACATGAAAGTAAAAAGATGTATGAAACAAATTTAGAAATATAAGTAAAGAAAAAATATATACGGAAGAAAGAAAGGAAGGAAGAAAACAAATTTAGAACGATAAGTAAAGATAAAAAATGAAAAAAGTTAAAATGGTAAAAGGAAAATGACGATATAAAAACATGAGGAAAGCACGCCAAGCACTCTGATTGATCACGTGCTCCATTTGGCTAAGAACCGCAAAGAAACTAAAAGACAAAGGGTTGAGCACGTCATATCCAAACGGCTTCGTAACAATGGAATTTCTTAAGGTTTTCTAAAAAGTCAAAGAAAATGTACGAAGAGGCAAACAATGTGAAAAAAGATGAAAATGCAGGATTAATTTGACGGTCAGGGACACAGCATTAGTTGCTTCAATATTCATCTTTTGCCTGTCAGTCAATGTTTGTTGTTGGCATTTATTTTCTACTTTCACTTTCACTTTTGAGAGTTTAGTTTCTTTCCTTTCTTTATTTTTGTCAGTAACTCTTATGCTGTTTGGGGCAAACGAGATTTCTCTTGGTCGCTGAGATACTTGTGAATGTCTCGATCGATTAGATTTTACAAAGTATATATATATATATATATATATATATATATATATATATATATATATATATATATATATATATATACTCACACATACAGGTTGCTTTAGATAAATTGTCGGCTAAATTGCGCATAAACGAAAATAACGCTGACATCTCATTTTAACAGATATACAGGGTGCGATGGATAAAATGTCGTCCAGATGACGCCAAAATGAAAATAACACTGGCATCTCATTTTAACAGATATATAGGGTGCGATGGATAAAATGTCGTCCAGATGACGCCAAAATGAAAATAACACTGACATCTCATTTTAACAGATATACAGGGTGCGATGGATAAAATGTCGACCAGATGACGCCAAAATGAAAATAACACTGACATCTCATTTTAAGAGATATACAGGGTGCGATGGATAAATTGTCGTCTAAATGACGCAAAAATGAAAATAACACTGATATTTTATTTTAATAGATATATTTACCAAAATTACACACAAATATCAAGAAAGACTAAAGAGTAAATTTCAATAAAATCGCCATTGGCCAAACGACTTCGGAATCCCTTGCAACTCTTTTGGGCGGTCTCCTTGTTTAAGTTACTGGATGCTGCCATAATCCTTGACTTTAGTTCTTCTTTGGAGTTACAAGGAGTTTTCTTCGTCTCTCGCTCAACTGTGACTCACACATACCAATGAAGGAGCTTGCCGTCTGTGGAGTATAGGCGGCATATAAGGAGATGATGTGGTCGCAGAAATTGCCTGATAGCCATGACTGGGTTCTACTGCTTGTGTGGCATGGTGCAGCGTCATGTTGCCTGACCTAAGGTCTCCCAGCAGCCACACTCTTGACCCTGGGCCGAACTACCTCCTCAAGGCATTTGGGGTTGAATCTGAGGCCCTGTAGGAAGATGAATGAAGGTATAACGTCGCCATACCTAGGGATGATTCCAAACAACTTCGTAATCAATATTAGACTCGTCCAACTCTCTCCGAATCATCTGCAATGACATATTGACACCGAAATACTCTGAAATGTTAGTATAGGGAGATCCGGTGGAAATACCAATCAGCACAGCATACTGTTTCCAGTTTTCCGACGGAGATAATTGCATCATGGTACTCTTTTTCTCACAGACGGTGTCCAACTAACACTACTATACAGTGCAGCCGACAAAATAAAAAACCATATACATGTGGGGCACGGTGGAGTTATGGATAGCGACTCGGATTGAGGAATCGGAGAGCCAAGTTCGAATTCCATTCGAATCCTTTACATTCACTTACGTGGGAATAACCTTGGAAAAGGTTTGAATCCTCTTCTTCTCCTCCCAGTAAATAGCAGGACAGACCGGGTTCTATAGCTTTTGATGGCAACTGGTCTACTGCGGGGAAAAATCTGCCTCGTCAGTCATGTATCTTTCGATACATGATAGCCTAAACCCGTATCACGAATGGCACATAACTAGCTGACCATACACATATATACACACACACACACACACACATATATATATGAAGAAATATAGTCTTAAAGTGTGCTATATTTATGGGATAAAGTGCTCAATATCAGGGGATAGAGCGTGTGTAAATATAAAAGTGAACATAGAAGTCGACACTAGTTGACTTCTATGTTCAATTTTATATTTTGTAGTTCCCGCCAAAATAATAGTTAGAACAAACGACAACAATCAACCCCAAAATCGAACAAATAGCTTTAATTATCTTCCCAAACAAAAACAAAACTATTAAATAAGCTATATAAACAAATTTTTACTACGTTAAAAAAAAACACCGATCAAAAAATAAATATATAAGGTAAGAAATAAATATATATATATATATATATATATATATATATATATATATATATATATATATATATATTATAAATTAATAGATTTAAAATATGGTTTTACCGCTACACAGTGATAACCATGTTTCAGAAATGGAAGCTAAAGCCCCTGAATTTAATTTTGTTATTAAACCAAAGACATTAGTTCCATTTCCTCATCAAGCCAATTTTGGAGTAACTTACTTTTTAAAATTTACGGTTGTTAACGGCACAGGAAAGATTCATAGTTTGAGGGTTTCTAAGGTTACCGATAAATCCATTCATCTAGACAATGGGTGGTAGAGGGTTCACTACCACCCCTTGTCTAGATGAATGGATTTATCGGTAACCTTAGAAACCCTCAAACTATGAATCTTTCCTGTGCCGTTAACAACCGTAAATTTTAAAAAGTAAGTTACTCCAAAATTGGCTTGATGAGGAAATGGAACTAATGTCTTTGGTTTAATAACAAAATTAAATTCAGGGGCTTTAGCTTCCATTTCTGAAACATGGTTATCACTGTGTAGCGGTAAAACCATATTTTAAATCTATTAATTTATAATATTAATGCTCTGTAAATTTAAATTTACATAGAGCACTATTGTGTAAAAATAAAAATATGTATAAGAACACCGGATTTTATATCTTACTGTTCTTTACTTTTTATTTATATATACATACATATATATATATATATATATATATATATATATATATATATATATATATATATATATATATATATTGGAAGAATGATCGCCGTTGAATTGACCACATTTTTCATATATATCTGCTTTGCGTTTATTCGCTTAGAAAATATCAAAAGGCAGATTTTCGCGCTGCAAGTTTTTGAGTCCATATATGCTGCTTTTGTCTCAGTGGATTTCTTGACGTTTGATTTCTGTTAGTTTTGAGTTTTGTTCTTGTTTTTTGGAACATTTCTTTATCAATAGTTTTGCATAATTCGTTTTAGCGTTTCAATAACAACCGTTTGTTGAATATTTCTACTCGAGGGGGATTCTATTATCTAGATTTGCATTTCCTCAAATTTTGTTGGTCAAGATTGAGACTTTGGAAGATATATTTTAGTTACTTTACTATATCTTGTATCAATACCTTGTCGTTTTGGTGAGATTTTTTTTTGGGGGGGATATTGGGTTCTCGTTTGTGTGTATGTATGAGAAAGTAAGTTTATATATATATATATATATATATATATATATATATATATATATATATATATTTAGTTTACGAAAAACTAGGTAATCCGTATAGGTAGACCCAAGGAGGATAGAATGCAGAGAGCTCAATGTAAATCAGAGCTAATAATTTAAATAAAACAGACCACTTTAAGGTTCCATATAATAAATTATTTCACCACAGCCCTTTTAAAGGACCGCGGATCATCAGATTTTACTTCCAAAATTTGAAAGAAAAACATTTTTTTTTCTTTAAAACTTTGGAAGTAAAGTCTGATGATCCGCAGTCCTTTAAAAGGGCTGTGGTGAAATAATGTATTACATGTAACCTTAAAGTGGTCTTTTTTTATTTAATATATATATATATATATATATATATATATATATATATATATATATATATATATATATATCCCAGATAGGTAAGAATATAAGAAAAGAAGTTCAACCTGCAACTGGAATATTTAAGAATATTTATTTACAGTATCTTCATCAGTTGCACAGATTTATGATTTTCAAAAGTTACATTGACTAGGCGGCCATGTTATGTGTAATGTCTAACTGTTGTTCGAGAATTCTTTCCGTTTTATGCAAAAAGCCTCCTCTAATTGTTGTCTGTTTAGAATGAAATTTGATTGGTTTATTACGATCACCTGATCAAGCATGGAAACTTTTGCGCGAAAATTTCATAATTAAAAAAATTTCTTTGTTTTTTTATATAATTTCTTATGGAAGCATATTTTTCTGACAAAATTTCTCGAATATTCAGGCTGGTAGATGTAGCTGGAGAAAAAATAACACACACACACAGACTTATATATATATATATATATATATATATATATATATATATATATATATATATATATATATGTGTGTGTGTGTGTGTGTGTGTGTGTGTGTGTGTGATATTATTGCCAAAATCTACTACTTAGATTTTCATTTTAGCAACAATGATCAGGCGGAAATATTGTGTTTGTGTACATACACACACACACAGACGCATATATATATATATATATATATATATATATATATATATATATATATACACATATATTTATATATATATATATATATATATATATATATATATATATATATATATATATATATATATATACAATATTAGTGGTAAATATACACATACATATGCAATTTTATATACACATACATATATGTATAAAAATTGAATTGGATCGTTGGATGAATTGGATCGTTTTTACGATTCCAATGGAATAAATTATGACCATGGAATATTAGTGTTTAAGTCTTTTATATATATATATATATATATATATATATATATATATATATATATATATATATATATATATATATATATTGAACAATAAAAAATATTAAAAAATTAAAATCTTCAGACACACTAGGTTGTATATTAATTATTAATATTCTTTCGTTTTTATTATTATTTCATTTAGATTCCTCGACTAGTTTCGGTCAACATGGCCATCATCAGGAGAAACAAATTACATATATATATAAATATAAATATATATATATATATATATATATATATATATATATATATATATATATATATATATATATATATATATATATATATCCTCGTAATTACATATATTTGCTTGTTAATGTATGATCTATTTTATCTTGATTCGAGTTTCTTGTGAGAAATAAAATAATCTTCTCGTACAGGAAATAGTAGTTAAATTCCATGATGCTCCATAATATGCAGCCTTGTTCCAGACCATGCGTAATAATCATACAAATCAAAATGATTATCAGTAACATTAGTAGTGATATCATTTTAGGGCGCTTGCCTTTGCGCATCTTTGACTCTCAGCTTGTCTTTCTTATTGGACACGATTTCTGGGCCCCTGTCAATGTCAAGAGAAGGATCCCCTGAAACCGAATGACAGCCGAGAAGATTTTGTAACTTCCTTCAAATTCATGATTGGGAAGAATATATCACCTTCACTTACACCTTCCACCACCCACACACACATAGAGAGACACACACAAACAGCTCGCACCTGCACATAGACAGACTTTTACAAGTCCTGAAAGACAAATGCCCCAATGAAACGTAACACAAACAACGTTGCCCAGTACTTATATAGGAATCAACAGCACTTGAATTCACATCTATCTACGCTTCGTATGCCTTCCTGTGAACAGAATATTCACATAAAATTAACTACTCAGTAGTAGCGATCAAACAGATTAGCTCGTTAACCATTACATGCGGTCGTCCTTTTTATTTCCTAATATTATATTTGGCTGAAATTTAAATTACTCCCAGTGAATAATAATCGGGCACACTATCTCGCACTGAGATCTTCTTTTTTTTAATTTTGGTCCCAGGCTAGATGTACATGGCACCCAGTGCGGATCAAACTCACAACTCCCTATTAAAGATTAAGTAGACTAGCTCGTTAACCATTACTCCATGACGAGGCGGCCTTCTTATTTACTGAGCTAAGTTTTTTGTAAAAATAAAGCATGTGCCACAAGTAGGGATCGAACGCACGAATCAATAGAATGATCAATCAGACTGGCTCGTTAATCATTGCTCTGCGTTTAGAATCGAATAAGTATGAAGTAATAAAAGCCTAGTAAAAAATATTGATTAAATTATTCGATATGAATTAAATGATACTGTTTATCTTG
Organism: Acanthosepion esculentum; assembly: GCA_964036315.1. NCBI lineage: Eukaryota > Metazoa > Mollusca > Cephalopoda > Sepiida > Sepiidae > Acanthosepion > Acanthosepion esculentum. The sequence goes on along the minus strand of OZ038501.1, from coordinate 13,243,326 downwards.
AGGCTTTTTGAACCGAATTGAAGTCAGGTTTGAGAGGAATTTTCTTTGCTTATTATATATATATATATATATATATATATATATATATATATATATATATATATATATATATATATATATAAAAGATTCTAAAACGAAAACCAAGGGAATGATTGATATCGAGAATAGAGAATAGGATAGGAATGAAAGCCAGAACATTATTCACGACTATCACGAAATGGATGATTGAATGAATGACACTATAAAAATCGGATCTCAGCTGGAAGAAATTTAAACAGGAATTAGGTGGGGGGAAAATTAATGAATGAACCATGCAAGAAAGCAAGCAAGAAAGAATCGTTTGCAAACCTGGGAAGAAAATAAATATCATACAATAAATAAATGAACAAAAAGATTAGAAATACTAACAAACATTTAAAATGGCCGCTATGGCAACAGAGGATCAAATCCCATGATGCATCTGCTCACATCCTGCGTTCTAACTGCTTTTCCTGAGGTCGTATTTACTAATCAATTGTTTTGATTTCAGATGTCACAATATTCGCCACTCCCATTGCCTCTTAAAATAGATAGCGTCAAATTTCAAAATCAGTGTCCAACTTTTTTTTTTATTATTTATATCTTTTTTTCTTTTCGCTAATGAAAGAGAAGCCTGATTGAAAAAGACTGAAACGAAAAAAAGAAATTCCGTGGAGCCATAATGAATACGATATGGAAAAATATGAATAAATAAATTAATTAATACATGAACGGGCAACTAAATTAATGAATTTATAAATAAATTAATGAGAAACCTTTCACTGCTATCTTCTGAGACCTGTTTTGCATTTTTTTTTTCTTCTTTCCGTTTTGATTTGAGGTTAGGACTTGACGACTTTATTTCTGATTCGGGTTATATTTTCGACTCTGAAAATTATATTCTAAATGTCCAATCATTTTTTTCTCTGTAAATGTGTGTCCCCGTATATGCATATGCGCGTGGGTTTGTGCGCGCATGTGTGTATTTACAAATACGTCTAAATTATCTGAAACGGAAGGTAATGATCCCAAGGTATTTTAGACGAGGGTCTTTGAAATTTTCCTGTTGCTTTCTGCAACATTTAACAGTCAATGGGTTCTTTAGTCTATGTAATAAGTTACGAAGCGATTTGCCGAGACTGCATTATGGAAGTACTGCCCATTTTCCTGTTCCAATCTTTTTTTTTGTCATATTGGACGAACTCTGGATCTAGCAAAAATATATTTGGAAAATTTCTGGAGCCTAATTTTAAAATTATCTCTAATACTAAATTTGTATATCCGTAACTTGCATATTCGACCTTCAACACGACCTTCAATATATATATATATATATATATATATATATATATATATATATATATATATATATATACATAAAAACAACTGAAAAGTTGCAAATTAAAAAAAAATTGAATGTTTTTTTTGTGAAAGTATTTATTTATATTTATATATATATATATATTTGATATTTCAGATCGACCCCGATCTTTCATCAGAAATAACTGTTTTCAGAAGTTTGTTTACAAGTAGCTTCCGTCGCGAGACGCGGACGTTACGTGATATGGAATGCAACTGTGTCCGAATATTTCTAACGTAAATCTAACTGTAATAATATTTTAGATGTTGTTTAAAAAAATTTGTAACTAAAAGTGAACATAGAAGTAAGCAGTTAGAGGCGACAGTCTGTTTCATGCTAGATGCAATCGTCAAGCCACGAGTGCTGTGATTTTTCTCGGCTATTTATATATACAGGTCCGTGGTGCATTGTGGGTAGTCTATTTTGGCGGTTATTTTACCAGAAGTCGTTTATTTGTTTATTTATTTATTTAGGTTGAATTATTTTGCTTGTTTTTATTTATTTTTACTTTTTTTTAATCTTATATATATATTTATTGTAGAAAAACAATAATAAAGATTTTCAAAGATAACGGATTCGACATCTATCCTAAATGAAGTAGATTTTCTAGATGTTACGTTCAACCTAAGAAAAGGCACATACAAAAAAACCAATGATAAACCACTCTATATACACACATCTTCCAACCACCCGCCTTCTATAATCAAACATATACCCAAATCGATTAACCGCAGGGTTTCCGACAATTCCTTCAATGAATCTATATTTAACAAAGCTAAGAAAGAGAACGAAACAGCTCTAAAAGATTGCGGATTCCAAGCGAGTACCACTATTTATATATATATATATATATATATATATATATATATATATACTGAAGTATAGGATTGGTGTATACGGAATAAATTCCAATATATATATATATATATATATATATATATATATATATATATATATATATATATATATATATATATAGTGGTACTCGCTTGGAAAAACTTTAGTTATTTCAGCTTGTAGAAAATATATATATATATATATATATATATATATGTATATATACACGCTCTATCTCTGATATTGATCACTTTATCCCATAAATATAGCACGCCTTAAGACTATATTTCTTCATATATATATATATATATATATAATGAAAACAGAATCCTTAAAAATTTATTTGGTAGGTGATAGTTTATTTCATAGACTCAGTCACCCATCTCTTTAGACCAAATTTTACAAAAATAAATTTAGTTCAATCTAATACAGACACAAGGAAAAGACAAATGAAAAAAAAGGAAGAAAGAGAAATGGGAAAGAGTCCAGGAAAGAAACTATCACCTATCAAATGAATTTTTAAGGATTATGTATTCATTATTATATTGCTCTGTTTTTACATTGAGCTCTCTTTGGATTAATGTCTTCCTTGGAATTCTCAAATGATATTATATATATTGTTAAATTAACTCTCCACACTATTTTTTTTTAATTAGGAAACTGTATTGTATTGTCTTGTTTGTATAATTTATCTAAGAATTTGTATCCGTTTTAGTTTATGTCTGATTGCCGTTAGCTGCCAATCTACAGTTCATGGCCCATTTCTAAAAATAATTTTAAATCTTTGCTTCTTCGCTCAGTTTAAATTTAATGTAGGTGATAGTTGATTGGTTGATCAGATTAAACTTTCCATTTTTTGTTCTTCTTCGACTTCTTCTTTTACATTCCTGGTTTCTTCTTCTTCTTCTTCTTCTTCTTCTTCTTCTTCTTCTTCTTCTTCTTCTTCTTCTTTTTCTACTACCACTACTACTACTACTACTTACCATTCATGCATTCATTCTTCTGCTTACTGTTCTTTTTCTAACCTTTAGAGAATATTCATTCTCCCCCTTTCATTCTTACTTATTTTCTATCCTCCTTTTCCTCCGCGCTATCCACTCGCTACTTCTTTTCCCTCTTTCACTTTCACTCATTGTTTATTCAATGCGAATACACGTTTCTCTCCTTCTTTTCTTTCACTTCTATTTCTCCACATTTCTCTCTCTCTCTTTCTCTCAAACTCATTCCAACCTGTCTATCCACTCCAGTCTCATATTCTCTCTATTTTTTTTTACCGATACCAAACCATCAAAATCACAATTCTCCTTTACACACAGCCGTCTTTCCCTTCCATTCTCTGCCTCTCAGCCTCTCAGCCTGTCTGTCTGCCTGTCTCTCACTCTCTCCTCTTATAAGCAATTAACATTCGCCCGCGTTAACTCGAAGAGTTCCCTGCATTCCATGCAAGGCAAGATCTTGGCGTTTTCCGTGGAAGCTTGATCACCTTGTTGCCAGGAGACGGCATGGGCGAGC
>OZ038501.1:13217099-13234599 GCA_964036315.1 Acanthosepion esculentum | reverse complement strand
GTGCCGCACCCTGGGATCGACCCGTTCAGTCTGATAACATCAGGAAGTCTACTTCCTGACAAATCGACTATGGTGAGACTGCGAACCATGGTCAGAATGCGAACATATTTTTTGTCAGCATTCGTATTTGAGTATCTGGGTAGAGGGAATTGTCGTTAGGGGTACTCATATTCGAATCCTGTCGGAGAACCTATATTTTCCTTTAAAAAATACTTCATTCTAATATATATATATATATATATATATATATATATATATATATATATATATATATATATATGTATGTATGTATGTATGTATATATATATATATATATATATATATATATATATATATATATATACACACACACTCAAGTATAGGATTGGTGTATACGGAATAATTTCCAATAAGCAACAAATACTATTCGTAAAAATGTGCTCAATACAGAGTAGAGCAAATATAATTATTTATTTAAAAATTATAACATAAATATGTTATAAAATCAGTACAAAAATAGCCATTTCGTTTCAGAACTTCTGCTGTCTTATCAAGTGATGGTGTTGAAAGTAGAATAAAGGGTTTTTAAAGGTTCAAACCAATCAAACACCCGTCGCTAGGGGAAACGCTGTTACATAAGCTGGAATGACCAATCAAAATACAAATATATGAGAATTCAAAAACCTAACTTTGGTTATAATAATTATTTAATGCTTTAATGTTAGGGTTAGACTAAAATAGAATTTATTCTAACTAATAAATATTAAATTATACTATAAAATTCAAAATTACCTATTTTAATTTTTAAATTTTATAATTTTAAACTTAATATAGATTAAATTTAAAATTTAAGATTTCTATGGAGATAATAATGAATTTACTGGTTCAAGCCCTACTAATTAACCAATTAGCTAGGGAGGAGAGAAGTTGCGCGTTCATACCTTCCCTTGCGCGTAAGTGAATATAACGACCCCGACTGGAATTGGAACTCGCCGATTTCGAACTCAGAGCCGCTATCCATTACACAGCTCACATATACGAGCTTACATCACCTGGTATTCTCACCCATCTAGACACTGACGAGGATCGATCTTGCTTAACTTCGGTAATCGTACAAGAATTCATTGTGTACATTGAATGTTTCAGGGAATATCATACCGTTCAATTTAATGACCTATCAATTCCTTTATTTATCTTGTCCATCAGAAAGAGAATATAAATTTGTTTTTATTTTTTATTTTTCATATTCAAAGAAACAGATGTGCATAAGGAAAAGAGGGTTACGTTTATTTAACCTCTGGTTACCTGGTCTGTTTACACGATGCACGCATACAAGCTTTTTAACCGATGGTATTCCCAAGTCACCCCTCTAGGTACTAACTAGGATCTTTCTCACTAAACTTTGCTAGCCTTACGAGAACCGGTGCTTCAAACACAATATGGCCAAAAAGCCACTTAACAGTGGAATACGGGGGGAATGCGGATGAGTCGACTCTGTGTAGGAGGCATTTTGGGTTCAAACTCCGAAGTTCTGAACTAAGGAATATAGATTGATAGAACGTTCACCATGAAATTAGCGATAGAATAGCAATAGTCTAGTGATGCTTCATCTATGGGGAAGGGAGTTGTAGAGTTTACAGAACCTTGTATTTCCAAGCGGTCACCCGTCTAGGTACTGACCAGGTCTGACGTTCATTAATTACGGTGATCGTACGGAAATCGGTATTTCAACGCAATATGACCGCTAACCGTTAATGAGTTTGTTCCTCACAGGGTACCTCACAAGGTACCTCACAGCAGTGGTTTTGTGCCAAGATTAGGTAATAAATATAATACTTACTGATTTATTTTGTGTATCAATTTGAAATAATGATATTAAGAAAAAAATACTATTAGTGATTTATCTGAATGTCCGTGCTTCGGATTATCTTCGTAAACAAAACGCTAATCCTGCTCTAGGTTACAGAGTTGGGATTATTTGCTTAGAAAACACTAATGTCATCAGTGTCGTCATGGTAACCGTGATACGGCTAAATTTATCAGTCACACCCTGATCATCAGCTGAATTTATTTTAGTCACTGCTTTTTTTGTTTTTTGATAATACTTCCTTCAACTTTCTTTCTAGTTTCATTTTTTCTTATCTTTTTTTCTTTCATTTTTCACTTTTTTCATCAGTTTTATTGCACCCTTGTGCGAATTAATTGAAATAACCGTTTTAGTTTTCTTTCTTTCACCATACGGTCAGTTTTAGACCCACTGGAGTGACAGGGTGTAATAGATTTCTATTTTTTCCTCAGATTACATCATTTGCAGTAGTGTGCAGTAATATAAATCTATTTTCGGGGTGTATGATGAAATTTGTTTGGCCTTGAAAAATATAGCGTCATCGGTGATAGTATCAGATTTTTGTCACGCCCAGGCAATATTGTAATAAAATCTGAGGACTAATAAAATAATAATAATAAATATTAATAAATACAAAATCCATAACGAATTTAAGAAATTGTATACATTTTTTATAAATTTATGGATGAAATTATTTGTTTTCATATTTATTTCATTATAATATGCTAAATAATAAATATTGCATTGTACAGCCTTGTGCAAATTAATTGTAACAACTGTTTTTCTTTCACTATACGGTTAGTTTTAGCCCCACTGGAGTGACAGTGTGTAATCGATTTCTATTTTTCCTCAGATTAGGTCATTTGTAGTGGTGTACATTAATATGAATCTATTTTCGGGATGTATGATGAAATTTGTTTGACCATGAAAAATATTGCGTCATCCGTGATTGCATCACATTTTCATCACGCCCAGACACTATTGTCTCGACTGTCGATTAGTTGTCCAACGGCCATTTTCTGCGATGGACGTTACTCCAAGGAATCGTACGAACATTGTAACGCTGCACGAACACACTGGCAAGACTTACCCGTGAATAAATCAAAGTACTATAGACAAGCCCGGAAACTCTCCTGATTTAAATCCAATCGAGAATCTGTGGTAAATCTGCAGGGAACGACTTCGTGGAATGGACATACGAAGTACTAACATGTGCACTGGGTTATGTTTCATTGGAAAAATAGGGGAAAAAAGTAAATAATAACGGAATTATTAGTTTCGTTTCTATTAATTTACACAAAGTTGGAGAATAAACTGAAGGACCCACCGTAAAAGACTTTTTGAAATAAGGATTTTTTTCGTCACTTTTAATCTTAAACCAGGTTGACCCTATTCGGGTTCGCAACATTCCACTGCGAGGACTTCCACTGAGGTTAGTTGCTCAATTCCTTCTCGGGTTGCTATTTACTAACCTCTTTTGGATGTTTGTAGCAGTTTCTCTTTCCAAAAACTGAAATTCTATGGCAGTTCTATGTCTTGTACATTTTCCCAGCGACGTAGCCATTCAAAAAAAAAAGAAAAAAGTAGGTTACACTTAAAAGCATTCCCTTGGGATTCAAGAAATTTTGTAGTTGATACCTTAAAATGACCTCGATATACTGATATGTTAAAATATATTTAAATGTATAGCAAGGATAACTAATTGACAACACAAATAGGACAAATATGAAAAAGAAAGTAATTATTCGTTTTGTTTCAATGAGTTGAAAGGGTGCATTCCTCATTTTTTCCCTTCTTTTCTAACTTTACTTCATTCTCCTTTCTGTCGTTATTATTTTTAGCTTTCACTTTGAAATTTAATGTTTTCTGGCGTATTTATTTACACAATTTATTATACGGACTGATGCCCTCGTTGTTTCGAAGGTTGCCCCCTCTGGTCTTCATCAGGTGTATATCGATCCGGCTAACCTACATCGAATTCCGAATAGAATTCTTTATTCAATCTACGAGAATAGAGCATTCTAGTTCCACTACTCATGTCTAGGGATATCTCGTCTATTTCTTATTTTGAGTAGTGATCAGTTATTGGTTGTCCTATTTTCCTCTGGTTCCAAGTAGATACTGTCCGACAGACAGACAATCAGATAGATAGATAGATAGATAGATAGATAGATAGATAGATAGATAGATAGATTTATTTGAACAGACTCAAAAAATAGATAGATAGATAGATTTATTTGAACAGACTCAAAAAATAGATAGATAGATAGATTGATTGATTTATTTGAACAGACTCAAAAATAGATAGATAGATAGATTTGACCAGACTTAGAAAATAGATAGATAGATAGATAGATAGATGGTAAACATTACGTGATAGATAGATAGATAATGAACAGATAGATAGATAGATAGATAATGAACAGTCTGAGATAGATAGATATATAGATAGATAGATAGATAGTAAACATTACGTGATAGATAGATAGATAGATAGATAGATTTATTTGAACAGACTCAAAAAATAGATAGATAGATAGATTTATTTGAACAGACTCAAAAAATAGATAGATAGATTTATTTGAACAGACTCAAAAAATAGATAGATAGATAGATTGATTGATTTATTTGAACAGACTCAAAAATAGATAGATAGATTTGACCAGACTTAGAAAATAGATAGATAGATAGATAGATAGATAGATGGTAAACATTACGTGATAGATAGATAGATAGATAGATAATGAACAGTCTGAGATAGATAGATAGATAGATAGATAGATAGATAGATAGATAGATAGATAGATAGATAGATAATGAACAGTCTGAGATAGATAGATATATAGATAGATAGATAGGTAGTAAACATTACGTGATAGATAGATAGATAGATAGATAATGAACAGTCTGAGATAGATAGATATATAGATAGATAGATAGGTAGTAAACATTACGTGATAGATAGATAGATAGATAGATAGTAAACATTACGTGATAGATAGATAGATAGATAAATAGATAGATAGATAGTAAACATCACGTGATAGATAGATAGATAGATAGATAGATAGATAGATAGATGAAAAGAAAAAGTGAATGAATTTGAAAACCCTTTCCAGATAAAATCTGCAGACAGTAAGATCAATCGTTTCGAAACAAGATCTGATGCTTTTTTTTCCTTCATTGTCTTTGCCTCTGATCTATTGATTCCGCCATTACGAACACCTGTTCTTCTGTGGGGTCTGTGACAACTTTCAAAATTTATTTACAAAAAAAAAAAAAAAAGGACACAATTGGTTGGGCGACATTTTGTCGGGCGAACAGCACATTGCTGCTTGAAGCAGCTTTGTCCAACGCGTAATCAGATTTGAAAAAAAAGTATCCTCAAGCACCGAAGAGCTAAGTTCGAATAGAAGTTCTTTCTCAATGTACATGTAAGTAACGTCAACGAGAATTGTTAGTTGTTTTCCCCCCCTCTTTTTTTTTTTTTTTGTTTTGTTCGGCTTCCTGTCTTTTACAGCGAGGAATCGATTTTAAGCCATATTTCAAGAATCCGTTCAAGTAAATTCCAGAAAGGATTATGTCTTTGATGGATTGTCAGGCAGGGAAGAATTTTAATTCGCCTCCCTCCCTCCCTCCCTCTTTAAGATTCAATTTCCCCAATCATCGCGCTTTTACTCATTCGCTCTGCGTTTCTCTATTTCCCACCCTTTCTTTGTATCTTTCTATACTCTCCTCTTTCTCCCCCCTCCCTGTCTCTCATATTATCATTCCTTCTCTTTTTCAAACTCTTCACTCAGTCAATCCTATTAATAATGCTTGAAATTCTTAGTGCTTTCTTTTACGTTCAAGTTCTATTTTAATGGCTTTCTACGCGAAATACTCACGCATTCCTTCTTTCTTTCTTTCATTCTTTCTTTCTTTCTTTCCTTTCCTTTTATTTTTTTCCTTTTCTTTCTTTCTTTACTTTTCTTTTGTTTGTTTCTTTCTTTCTTTCCATTTCTTTCTTTTTTCTTTACATCTTTCTTTTCTTTATTTCTTTCTTTCTTTTTCTTTCCTTTCTTTATTTTTTCTCTCTTTCATACGATTCTTTTCATTTATCAGGTCATCCCATAAGTTCTGTCCGAATTTTGAATAAAGAAAACAAGTGACCAAATGTTACATTTAATTACAGATTCAATCAACAATGTATTTTCCCTGATTATCTATGACTTCCTTCCATCTATTAACAAGCTTAGTAATTCCATTACTGTAAAATTCCTTTGGCTTTGATTCTAAGCACTCACAAATGTCAGTTTTAACCTCTTCCTGTGTTACAAAAGCTGTTTCTTCCAAATGATTCTGTAAGCTACGAAACAAATGGTAGTCTGAAGGAGCAAGGTCGGGAGAATAAGCTGGATGAGGAATTTTCTCCCAACCAAGTTCTTCGATCTTTTGTGACGTGATTCTTGCTGTGTGTGGTCGCCCATTGTCCTGATGAAGCATCACCCGTTTTCGATCTTTTTTTCCTCAAAGCTTGGTTTAAACGCTCTAATTGCTGACAGTATATTTGAGCATTAATTGTTGCATTAGGTGGTAAGAATTCGAAGTGGATTATTCCTTGGCAATCCCACCAGATTGAAAGAAGAACCTTTTGCCCATGAAGTTCCTTTCTCGGCTGTGGCTGGGGTCCTTCCCCTTTACCAAACCACTGTCTATGACGGTTAACATTTCGATAAAAGATCCATTTTTCGTTGCCAGTCACAAGTCTATCCAAAAACGGTGAAACAAGTTGGCGAGAATGGAGAGAAGAGCAGATGTCAACTCGGGATTTGAGGTTGTTCTCAGACAATTCATGAGGTACCCATTTTCCAAGTTTAGGAACTTTTCCAAATTGTTGAAGATGACGATGAACAGTTGTATGGTTTGAACTGAGAACCACTGCCAATTCCTCAACTGATAAAGCAGGATTTTCTTCAAGGGCTGCTTCAAGAAGCTTTTCATCAAACAACTGGACGTCCGGTTCGATCTTCATCTTCAAGGGTGAAATCTCCACGTCTGAATTTTTCAAACCACCTTCTGCAAGTTCTTTAATTCACACATTCCTCTCCATAAACTGAGTGAATGTTTCTAGCCGCTTCGGCTGTTGAGTTTCCTTTCTTGAACTCATGAAGCATTATGTGCCTCAAATGATTCTGGGGTACTTCCATGTTAGCTGGGTTTTAATCAAACAAAATTTAATTTTATTGTTCTCTGAAATAAAATTTGATCAGTTTAAATGCATCTAAACATAAAAATAATGTTCAGCTCCATTAGACATTATAAAATACTCTTTAAATTTCGTTCATTTTAACAAAAAGTTAAAATTCAGACAGAACTTATGGGATGACCTAATATTAGTTTCTTTTTCTTTTTTTTTCTTTCTTTCCATTACTTTCCTTTTCTTCATTTCTTTCTTTGCTTTTCTTTTCTGTCTGTTTTTCTTTCTTTCTTTCTGTCTTTCTTTTTTCTTTCTTTCTTTCTTTCATTCCTTTTCTTTTTTTTCCTTTTCTTTTTTCTTTTATTCATTTATTTCTTTCTTTTCTTTCTTTCTTTCTTTAGGTTTCTTTCATTTTCTTTCTTTTTCCTTTTCCTTTTTCTTTTTCTTTCATTCATTCTTTTCTTTCTTTCTTTCTTTCTTTCTTCCTTCCTTTCTTTTCAATGATTTTCTCCTTTTTTTTCTCTATCTTGTTTTTCTTTATCTTTTACGCTTACTTTTCCCTAATTATTTTTCTTTCTTTCTATTTCCTTCTCCTTTCATTTCCTCTCTGTCATTTATTCTTTCTTTTGTTTTGTATTTGTTGTTTCATTCCTCTTTTTTTCAATCTTCTTCTTCGTTTCCTATCTCTTTTCACTAAAGATTTCCTTTCTATTTTTTTTCTTTCTGAACTTCTTTCTCCCTTTCTTTCTCTCATTCATACTTTCTTCCTTTCTTTCTTGATTTCTTTCTTGCTTTTTTTTCCCCACTAATTTTCTTTTTCGGGAGAGGTGGAGGAACGTTAAATATCATTATTATTTTTTTATTTTTGAATATGTTTTTTTTTTCTCACACTATCCAGCCAAAACATGCTTTATCCGCTCGAGCAAGCGGTACGAAATTAAAGAAAGAAAAAATGATAAACTTTAAACTCGTGTCTCGCGTAACAACAGATAACGCCCATAAAAAACGGGCGCCCTAGGTGATTTTAGAGTTCAAATTTCTTCCATGACCAGTTCTTTATTCCCTATTTTCTAGTCTTTTGTCAGTTAATAAATGAATTTTAATTGATCTTCGAAATTATAATTGCCCATTCGAAGTGTCGGAAGAAGGAATCTATAGGGTGCACTGTTATAAAAAGTAGCCACTGTAGAAAAGATGCAACTAGCAGATGTGGAAAAGATGTAAAAAAGATGCAACCTTAAGAAGTAGAGAAAAAACAAATTAACAATAAAACGAAACTAATGTTTGTCAGTTAATAAATGAATTTGGATTGATCTTAGAAATTATAATTGCACATGCGACTGTGTATCAAACTGCGAACTTCGTAATTTCTCGTCATTCGCAGGGAAACCATGGAATTACAATGACGGATATTCTCGTCGTCCGCAGTTAATGGACTGATGATACTATTAGCAGTTTCTTTACAAGGACACAATTATTGACCGATCCCCACCATTGGTAATATCAATTGTAATTCATAAAATCTTTCCCTTAAAATAATTTTTCAACAAAATAAATTTCTCAAGTTCAGTATTATCACTCTTTGTTAATATTAACTAGGGTCTCCTTCCTAACGTTTTGTCTGACATAGTGTATGTCACCATCTTGATTATGTCAGGTGTATCGGCTAGTGTATGTCATATCCATTTTAGTTGTTGCTGTTATTGAATGTCCTCAAGTGATGTGGTTGGTGTTATTTGGTACAGTTGTTTGTTTGTGATTCTCTCTCGCCAATCCACGATGTTCGAAGAAATATTGTCCTCGTTGAGACCTACAGTATTATAGCAAACTTTTCTCAATATAACAATAAAAAATAAACAAAAAAACAGGTTGCTGGTTGCGTGCTTGAATCATTTAAAAATCAGCAGCTAAAATTCTGGCCAATGATCTCTTCGGCGAAATATTCCCTTTGTTACATATATGTAACAACTTTTGGTTTGACACAAGGACAAAATGAATGCCAAAAGTGGGGTCTGCCTGATGATCTTGAAAATCAACATTCTAAAGCTTGCTTTTAACTGCTGTCGCTAGAGAACACGCAACTATCTCTCAAGCAGGAAATATTTGATTTCGATAGATCCTGGTGTATCATAGCAACAGTTGACTGTTGGGTGCGTGATTCAGTTGGTTTGTTATCGTTGCCTAATATCAGATAATTTTCATGTCCGTAAGATTTTTTATACTGGAATTTACCCAATAAAAGGCGCGAAAGACTCTCAAGGCAGAGGTAGGCTATTAAAATGGTTATAGTGAATAAGTTATGTGATATATATGCAAGAGGAGAAGGTAAGAAGTGGATATTTTGAGGAAAGGCCAAATAAATTACCCTTGACATAATGAGGTTAAGATTGTAGTGTTTAAGGAAACATCCACTCGTGTGTGTGATCTACAAATGTGAGTGTTCTTAGGGAAAAGCTGGATTAAGGGGAAATGGCGATTTGACACTGTGTTAGATAATATCGATTTTAATGAAAGGGGTAATATTACGAATACTGCATTTAATTATTTATATCTCTATCTATAAAAGGCAGGATGTGTGTGTGTGTGTGTGTGTGTGTGTGTGTGTGTGTGTGTGTGTGTAACGAATGCACGGCTGCAATTTTCGACGGATTTGCACCAAAATTTACATGCACATGCTCCATGTTAGTAGAAAGACCAAGACCAACTTTGCATTTCCTAACTCCCATCGATAGTGGAAATAATCGATTTTTCATGCTTCTACGGCAGTTTTCATGTAGTTTACGGCCAATTTCTACTGGCCAGAGTGAGAGCCTATAGCTGGCTGCCACGAATAAATAGGAAGATTCTATTGGCCAGCGTGAGAGCCAACAGCTGACTGATACGAATGTTAACTAGCATTCTAGCATGCAAAAAATCGATAGCTGCATTCGTCACTTTACTCCAATTGGCTCATTCGCTTGCTTAAACTCAACGTTCATTCTGATTCCGCAGAACTGGGTTGGGTGTGAAAAAGTAATTGTTGTTAACATTCTTTTTTCATTCGGGTTTTTCCAGTTACGAGTCCTTTTTTAAAGCTGATTGTTTTGTGTTCATTTTGTTTAGTTCTTTTTTCGTAGCAGATTTAATGTTTAGTATAGAGCTTAGAAAAAATTCCCAGTGTGAGATAGCCAAGAAGTAAGGCATGTAGCCACATCAGCACGGCAAAGGGCACTCCTTTAAAGGCAAGGTAGAGCCAAAATATTTTAAGTCAAGTGATAGCGATTGCTGAATGAGTCGTACAATCTTTGAATCAAGCACGGGCCATGCTGCTAGTTTAATTATAAAAAAGAAGAACGCTTATAATAGGTACTTCCATTTCTGATGTACAGTTCAAAATGAGAATGGTGTAACTCTTTTACGAACCCTAGAAATCTTGTTCTTGCTATAATGATTATCATGGTGAGAATGATGACTGGTTCAGGAACTTTGCCACTTGATCTCCTGACACGTGCTCTTCCTGTACGTCTTGATACCCGACGCGTAATCCTATTGTCGAATGTTAACAGACACTAAAAATATTCGCTTACTCAATTTTAATCTTTTCGCCCTAATTATCGGCCTGACCTTTTCCCCGAGTACAAAAGCCGATTTCATTCGCCATTTTCCTTTGGCTGCTGAATTCCGTTTTGTCTTAGTTTCTTTCCATCCTTTTTGTTTCCTTCTTTTTTCTTTTTTTCGTTCTTTCTTTATTTGTTAGTCTGTCTCTCTCGTTTTCTCACATGTTTCTTTCTTTCTTTCTTTCGTTGCTATTTTTCTCTTTCTTACTTTTCACTCTGTCTCTTTATTTGTTTATTTTTTATGTTCTATTTATTTATTCTTTCTTTCTTTCTCTCATTCTTTTTCTTTCTTTCTCTCATTCTTTTTCTTTCTTTCTCTCATTCTTTTTCTTTCTTTCTCTATTATATCTCTTTCATGTTTTTCGTTTCCATCTATCTGTGCAAATATTTTTCTTTGTTCGTTATTTTCTGTCTTTCTCCTCCTTTCTTTTTCTTTCTTTCTTTCTTTCTTTCTTTCTTTCTTTCTTTCTTTCTTTCTTTCTTTCTTTCCCCCTACAATATATCTGTTCTATGGTTTTAGTTTTTATCTATCTCTAAAATGTTTTCTTTTCTTTTCTTTCTTTCTTTTTTCTTTCTTTCACTTATTCTTTTTCCTTTTTATGTCTTTGTCTTCTTTCTCATGCTCTTATTTTTCTGAATTAACTCTTTCTTTCTTAGTTCCTCCCTTTGTCTGTCTGTATGTCTCTCTCTCTCTCTCTCTCTCCCTCTCCCTCTCTGTTACTTACTCTCTTTCGTTTCTCGTTGTTTGTTTATTTGTTAGTTGGTTTGTTTGTATGGTCCTTTCTTTCTCCAACATGTCTCTTTCATATTTTTGCTCATTCTTTCTTTCTTTCTTTTTTCCTTATTCATCCTTATCCTATCTTCTTTCTTTCATATTTCCTTCACATTTTCCTTCCAATTACCTTTCCTTATTCTTACTCTCCCTTCTTTCTTTCTTTCTTTCTTTCTTTCTTTCTTTCTTTCTTTCTTTCTTTCTTTCTTTCTTTCTACATTCCACCCTTCGGCTTCCCATCTTTCTTTCTTTCTTTCTTTCTTTCTTTCTTTCTTTCTTTCTTTCTTTCTTTCTACATTCCACCCTTCGGCTTCCCATCTTTCTTTCTTTCTTTCTTTCTTTTTTTTCTTTCTTTCTTTCTACATTCCACCCTTCGGCTTCCCATCTTTCTTTCTTTCTTTCTTTCTTTCTTTCTTTTTTTTCTTTCTTTCTTTCTACATTCCACCCTTCGGCTTCCCATATTTCTTTCTTTCTTTCTTTCTTTCTTTCTTTCTTTCTTTCTTTCTTTCTTTCTACATTCCACCCTTCGGCTTCCCATATTTCTTTCTTTCTTTCTTTCTACATTCCACCCTTCGGCTTCCCATCTTTCTTTCTTTCTTTCTTTCTTTCTTTCTTTCTTTCTTTCTTTCTTTCTACATTCCACCCTTCGGCTTCCCATCTTTCTTTCTTTCTTTCTTTCTTTCTACATTCCACCCTTCGGCTTCCCATATTTCTTTCTTTCTTTCTTTCTTTCTACATTCCACCCTTCGGCTTCCCATCTTTCTTTCTTTCTTTCTTTCTTTCTTTCTTTCTTTCTTTCTTTCTACATTCCACCCTTCAGCTTCCCATCTTTCTTTCTTTCTTTCTTTCTACATTCCACCCTTCGGCTTCCCATATTTCTTTCTTTCCTTCGTTCTTTCTTTCTTTCTTTCTTTCTTTCTTTCTTTCTTTCTTTCTTTCTACATTCCACCCTTCGGCTTCCCATCTTTCTTTCTTTCTTTCTTTCTTTCTTTCTTTCTTTCTTTCTTTCTTTCTTTCTACATTCCACCCTTCGGCTTCCCATATTTCTTTCTTTCTTTCTTTCTTTCTTTCTTTCTTTCTTTCTTTTTTTTCTTTCTTTCTTTCTACATTCCACCCTTCGGCTTCCCATCTTTCTTTCTTTCTTTCTTTCTTTCTTTCTTTTTTTTCTTTCTTTCTTTCTACATTCCACCCTTCGGCTTCCCATATTTCTTTATTTCCATTTCTTTCTTTCTTTCTTTCCATTTATTTTCTTTCTTTCCATTTCTTTCTTTCTTTCTTTCTACATTCCACGCTTCGGCTTCCCATCTTTCTTTCTTTCTTTCCATTTCTTTCTTTCTTTCTTTCTTTCTTTCTTTCTTTCTTTCTTTCTTTCTACATTCCACGCTTCGGCTTCCCATCTTTCTTTCTTTCTTTCCATTTCTTTCTTTCTTTCTTTCTTTCTTTCTTTCTTCCCTTCTTTCTTTCTTTCTTTCTTTCTTTCTTCCCTTCTTTCTTTCTTTCTTTCTTTCTTTCTTTCTTTCTTTCTACATTCCACACTTCGCCTTCTCATCTTTTCTTTGTTTCTTTCCATTTCTATCTATCTATCCTTCTTTCTTTCTTTCATCTGACAATCCTTTATTTCTTCTTTTTCCATCTTTCATCGCATTTTTGTTTCTCCCCAGCTCTCATTTTTTATTCACCCTCCCCTAATCAACGTAATTGTCGCGATAGATTCAATGAATATTTCCTCATCGCATGTCAATATCAATTTAAATAAAACCCCGGCCACTCGTGCTTAATTATTTCCATACAGAAAGCATGAGATATTTATGTTCGCTCACTTCTGAATTTTTTTTCCAGGTCGAAGGTCGAGTACTAATTTTAAATTCTTTAGGTTCTCGTTGCCGAGAACAAATTGTTCAGTCCGAAACAAATCGCTTGAACACGACCAAAAGCAGTAACAATAAATATTAGCAACACAAGAGGAAAAAAAAGGATACAATCAAGATATTAACGTTCCACCTCCAGAAAAAGAAATCTTTTATGAATATTAGAAATATCTATAATATTTAGTGGACGTAGAAGAGTATGACATTCGAGAAAGTGTCAAGACCACAATGGTACTGACATGGTGGACTGGTGCTAACCGCCTGAAGAGTTAATTATGACATCTTCTCTGACTAACGTTTTCCACTGACATGAAGTAGAAAGATGATATCGAATCAACTGCTAGGTCTGCTGCTAGAAAAGTTGATTCTCTGTACGTTCCAGACAATTTCTCTCGACAGAATCTATCAATTGCTAGATCTGCTGCTGGAAAAGTTGATTCTCAGTACGCGCCAGGCAATTTCTCTCAAACAGAATCTATCAATTGCTAGATCTGCTGTCAGAAAATTTGATTCTCTATACGTGCCAGACAATTTCTCTTGACAGAATCTATCAATGGCGAAATCTGCTGCTAGAAACGTTGATTCTCTGTACACACCAGACAATTTATCTCGAAAGAATCTATCAATTGCTAGGTCTGCTGCTAGAAAAGTTGATTCTCTGTACGCGCCAGACAATTTCTCACGAAAGAATCTATCAATTGCTAGATCTACTGCTAGAAATATTGATTCTCTGTACGCGCCAGACAATTTATCTCGAAAGAATCTATCAATTGCTAGATCTGCTGCTAGAAAAGTTGATTCTCTGTACGCGCCAGACAATTTCTCTTGACAGAATCTATCAATTGCTAGATCTGCTGCTAGAAATGTTGATTCTCTGTACGTGCCAGACAATTTCTCTTGACAGAATCTATCAAAGGCTAAATCTGCTGCTAGAAAAGTTGATTCTCTGTACACGCCAGACAATTTATCTCGAAAGAATCTATCAATTGCTAGATCTGCTGCTAGAAAAGTTGATTCTCTGTACGTGCCAGACAATTTCTCTTGACAAAATCTATCCGTTTCTAGATCTGCTGCTAGAAAAGTTGATTCTCTGTACGCGCCAGTTGTTATAGAACGGCTTAATAATTATAACGCCTGAAAAACGAAACCGTTTTCTTTTAATCGTCTGAGAAACACTTTTTATCTTCCATCAGTATGGCTGATGCTAACCTCCACAAAACTGATTCACTGTATCTTCTCGAGTTAATATTTTCTGCTTACATGAAGTGGAAAGATTATATCGAATCATTTGCTAGGTCTACTGCTAGGAAAGTTTATGTACGTGCCATTTCTCTTGAATCAATTGCTAGGAAAGTTGATTCTCTGTACGTGCCAGACAATTTCTCTCGACAGAATCTATTTTAGATATTCATAAGTCTACCATTCGTCCTTGCCACATCTGGTCTGGTTCTTCGGTTATATACTTAACTATTCTTGATAGCATCATAAGAAAAATCTGCAATGTTATTTGTCCTGACCTGGCATCTCAGTTTCAGTTACTTTCTCATCACCGTAATGCAGCGCCCCTGTGCCTTTTCTCTAAATTTCATGGGGATCTGTTTGGCTTTGGTTTGGTTTATTTTGTTTTACGGTTTATCAACCTCAATGGCTTATTTAATGATGACAATTTTTATTGTTGGTAATATTTTTCCTTTCAAAAATCTATTTCTGGGAATATTTATTCCAAAAATGTATAGCTGGTAATATTTTGTTTTTCCAAAATGTATTGATGGTAATAATTTTTTACAAAGTATTTCTGGTATTAAAACCTATTTTTTACACTTTCATAGTGTTTTGGCTCCAGTTTGGTGGTGGTGGGGGTAACTATTTACCTATAACTGGTACCCTAACAGGTGCTACCACCCGGGTCAGGGTGGATCTGGGAACACCAATAATTAATAGATGGTTCCACGCTCCTCAAAATCTTCTGATCAGTTGGCCTTGCTGTTGGGCATAGTTTAGCATCTTACCCAGGACTGGTGACTGTTCTGTTTAACTTTCAGATGTTGTGCATATATTTTATGAATTTAAGCGTAGTACTGGATTAGCGGCGAGTACTCATCATTTCACAGATGATGTGGCTAGATGTAACCGCAAGTTCTTTGCTAACAGTTTCTTCTCCCGAAATCCTCTATTTTTACTCTCATCCGGCTTCTTGCTTCCCAGTCTTATTAATCCGTGTTATTTTATTGTACTCTCTCCATTATAGTGTTTTTATCTCATGTCCTCTAACGCTTAGTAATCTTTTGGGTCTTAGTGGCTTTATTTCCTTGATTGGAAATGATGACATAAACATTTCGAATCGTTTCAACCCAAGCAAGGCGATCATGCCACTAAGACTGAAGGGAGTGGAAGAGAATGAGAAGACTTTAATGAGGAGAAAGGACAATAAAAGAACGGTCTCAGGGAGGGAGAAGACGGCGAATGATGTTGAATCTTTGCAGAATATAGATGGCAGGGAAGCAAGAAATCGGAAGAAAGTTCCACAGGCGAGAAGTGCGAGAGAAGGAAATATTAGAATAGAACTTACGGTTGCAGCTAGTGAATTCAACAGTATAACTGTGAGACCTAATTGCCAATCTAGTAGTGCGTTTAAATTAATGCATACGAAGTATCAAGGAGGAGAGCGCATTAGATTAACTGCCATAAAAATATTTATGGAAAAGACAGAGGGAAGCCACATCATGTCGGTGGGAAAGGAACTGATATAGAGATGCCACATTTGAAGCGATCACATTGAGGAACCATCTTTGGATTTTCTCGAGGATCTCGATATATATAGGCCCAATATGGCAGCAATATTCAATGCACCTATGAGTGATAGATTTATAAAATGGCACGATGGATTCTGACGAGAATAATTGACTGACACGGCGAAGTGAGCGAAATTCTTTACAGCAGATCTAGTAATTTCCTCTTCATTTCTGTAGGAAATATGAAACCAGCATGGCACAATAATCGCTCGCTTGAAGGTTACCATGTGCCACACTGTTGGGCGGGGGGTGCAAGAATGTGAGAAACTCGCAAGACTACGGAGGTAATGACGTCTGAGGGGCTGTTGACGAAAGGTGCTGGAGATTTGAGGAGGCTGGTTCGTACACAACCTCCAGATAGAAGTCTAAAATATCTTAAATAAATTCAACGCTGAAGACGAAGGTGCGTTTATCGCAATCACAACGGACCGCGATCGGGAAAACGACAAAGCTGATCTGAATTTGAAGAGGCAAATAAGACAATAGGATTAATAATTCATAATAAATACCGGCCGTGTTAGAATGTAAAAGCTTGAAAATACCGCAATCGTTGTCTAGTCACCTGATCCCAAAGTAAATCCGATCAGAGAACACACCCACCTTTAATCCAGGAAATCATTACTTATCTGGTTTGATTGACTTTATCTTTGTATAATAGGAACACACATACATACATACATACATACATATATATATATATCTATATCTATATATATATATATATATATATATATATATGTATGCATGCATATATGTGCGTGTGTGTCTGCGTTTGTATGTGTGCGTTTGTGTATGTATGATCTATCCTTTTCTGTATGTATATATATATATATATATATATATATATATATATATATATATATATGTATATAAATGTATTTGTTCTTTCATATACATATATCATGATTATTCAGGGATGTTTACGAGATTATTGTGAAAGATTGCTTAAATGAACAAAATTATAGACTAATGTAAGTAGGTCTTGATATATATATATATATATATATATATATATATATATATATATATATATATATATATATATACATATATATATATATATATATATTGCATATATTTTGGCACCATGAAATCATTACTGATCTGGTTTGACTGACTTTATTTTTGCATAACAGGAACACACAAACGTGTGTGTGTCTGTGTCTGCGTGTTCCTATTCTGTATATATATATGTATATTATATATATATATATATATATATATATATATATATATATATGTTTTTATATATATATATATATATATATATATATATATATATATATATATATATATATATATATACAGTACACACAATCAGAGATGTATATGTATGTATGTGTGCGTGCGTGTGTTGTATTTGTAATCTTATAATTTTATACATGTCTGAAATTAATTTAATTTTCTGAGGATTACAATCTAATCCAATCCAATCCAATCTAAACATCCCTTTAAGAAACCATCAATG
>OZ038501.1:13132099-13212099 GCA_964036315.1 Acanthosepion esculentum | reverse complement strand
CGAGACATTTCCATCATATAGCGGCCCAAACTATCACTGATCCACCTCGATGCTTCCCTCTTGGAAGAAGGCAGTCAGGGTTGTAAGCTTCTTTGGGCTGCCTCTACGCATAAACTCGCCCTGTAGTTGGGAAAATAGAAAAACTGGACTCGTCTGAGAATATGACTTGCTTCCATTGGTCTGCAGACCAGGCATTGTTATCTCTGCACCACTTCAACCTCTTCTGAATGCTGCGAGTGGAGGGAAGAGGTTTCCTTACGGTGGCTCTTCCATGATATCCAGGCTTATGGAGCTTATGACGAACAATTTTAGTAGAAACTGGACTATTCAGATGATTATTTAACTCAGCAGTCACTTTGGCCGCAGTAGTCCGATGTTTTTTTGCCACATTGCGTTTCAATGCACGTCGGTCCCTGTCAGTAAGTTTGCAAGTCTGGTCCGAATTGCTACAGTTGCTAGAAATTTTACCCTGTTTCTCGAAATGCGTCATTGTTCTTGATATGGTAGCTCTTGAAAAACCAAACAGTTCAGCAACCTTAGTGATCGAGGCTCCTGCCATGCGAGCTCCAACAATTTGCCATTTTTCGAACTCAGAGAGGTCACGCATTTAGCTTAAATTTTACTAAATTCTAAAAATAAATAAGCCAAAGACAGTAAATTAGATAAATAAACGTATTTACAATAGATATAACCTGCAATTACAAAGTTTTAGTTAAGGTTTTTAATATAATAGGTTTTTGAAATATAGAAGTGGAATTTGCACCTGTTCCAATTATTTTGTTCAACCCATGTATATATATATATATATATATATATATATATATATATATATATATAGTTTTTTTACATATATTTTTTGTTTTGCATGTATTCTTATCTGTATTCTTTGATCTGATATATGCATTAATGTTTTCGACTGAGGAACTCTTTTTTTTGTTGTGGGCGTTTTTGGTTTTGTTGTTGTTAACATATTTTCTGATTAATATTAAAACAATCGTGATTTCATTGTGTTCATTTTGACGTATCTTTCCGTAATTATTATCCTGATGTGACACTCGAGCAACACACAAGCATTTTTTTTTTATTTCACCGCTATCAGGTTTGTCCATTGGTTGAAAAAAAAATGGCGAAAAGCACAATTTAGCCATACGTGCATTTTGAACTTTATACTGGTCTGCGTTATTACATTAGTAAGTCGACGTCCATGTCAGCCGTGATTTCATAGGTATACAATGTGAGATGAAAATATAATCACTGGTTATTACTTTTTTCCCCAGTTAATCCAGATTGTCAAAAATCGCCATAACGATTGCAATGAAAACATCAAAGCCTATACTGAAAAACAGTCAGAATTCATTTCTTAAATTCTAAATTATTTTTACACACACATATAAATATATGTGTGTCTGTGCGCGTGTGTGTGCGTATGTCTGTGTGTATATCAGATAGGATACAGAATCCTGAAAAAGCTTTAAAGAATTTTGACAAATGTTAAAACCGTTTCTTTGAAACTAGATTTGATTACGCGTTTCGCCTTGCTAGGGTACATCAGATGCAAAAACGAAAGAAGGAAATGTGTGTGTATCTATTTGTGTATAAACTTAAAGAATAAGTCATTACTACTTCCTTCCTTCGCGAAGATGGAGTTTCTTGTGATGAAAGAATAGTATGAAAATGAGTGATGTTTAAGAGATAAAAAGAAAAAAAAGTCACTGATTTTCTTTCTTTCACGAGAAACGCCAGCCTAGCAGAAAAATTGATAATGATTTATTATTTAAACACACACATAAATAAACACACACACACATATATTTATTTATTTCCTTTTTGTATCTTATGAAGCCTAGAAAGGAGAAACGCGTAATAAGAAATTAGGCACCCCCTTCATTTATTAAACTGCTTATTCACGTATTTCCACCTACCGATAAATTAAGATCTTCGCCCTTCGACAGGAATCAAACCTACGTCACTGGCCACGAAGGAACAAGCGAAGTCAATAACACACACACACACACGCACACACAGACACATATATATATATATATATATATATATTTTAAGACATTTTTATGTTTATACATCCTTTTTATAGATACAAATATTTAAGTAAATGCTCTGTTTATAATAAACAGTATTAACAACATTTACCGGCCTGAATGTCCGAGAAATTTTCATAGAAAATATTCGTTCTCCGACATGATTCGAACCTGTATCCTATACGGAACCGTCATATAGCCTGACGTGCCTTAACCGATTGGGTCACAGAGGAGCATCCGGATAGCAAGGTCGATTTTACTGTTTTTAAATTACAATCTTCCATGATTCTCTCACGTACGTTCATATCTGCTCATGGCTTATCCATGAAAAAACCCTTTATTCTACATTCAACACCGTCACTTGATAAGACACCAGAAGTGTTGGAACAAAATGGCTATTTTTGTAGTGATTTTATAACATATTATGTTATAATTTTCGAATAAATAATATATATATATATATATATATATATATATATATATATATATATATATATATATATATATATATATATACATTCTGCCACAGAAGATCAGATTTATATCTTCGAAACTCAATGTCGGGAGATAACTCTGAAAATTATATATATATATATATATATATATATATATATATATATATATATATATATATGTTTGTGTGTGTGTGGAGTTGTCTATAAGTATATTCTGTAAATATATATATATATATATATATATATATATATATATATATATATTTATATATATAAATTTATATATATATATATACAATTAAAGAGAAAGTAAAGACAGATTAAGAATCCGCCGTGCTTGGCGTTTGCTTTTTTAAGAAATTGGTCTATATATCGTAGAGCAACATTTCCTTAACCCTTTTAACTCACAAATGAGTAACCCAATTATTTTCTTATTTCCCAAGTAAATTATTTTCATTATAAATCACCTAACATCACCTGATGAGGTGCAATTTTAAGTTCCGAAACGTATTAAGTTTTGTGTAGCGATGTCTTCTTTTTAATATATATACTTTTCTCCTGTTGGAACAACCTATATAACCTCTTCCTTTTATATATACATACATATATATATATATAAAAGTAAACATGGAAGTCAATTTGATTTCGCTGCCTGACGATTACGTCCAACATGAAACAGCCTGTCGCCTCTGAGTGTTGACTTCAATGTTCACTTTTATATGTATATTTACATACGCTCTGTCTCTGATATTGAGCATTTTATCCCATAAATATAGCAGGCCTTAAAACTATATTGCTTCATGTATATATATATATATATATATATATATATATATATATATATATATATATATATATATATATATATATATATATATATCAGATCTAGTTAAACCTAGAGAGCCAGACAAACCTATCAAGGTTTCACCTAAGCGGATTGTCAGGGAAGACTTAAGGTGAAACCTTGGTAGGTTTGTCTGGCTCTCTAGTTTTAACTAGGTCTGCTCTACTTATTGTACTGAGCACTTTATTTAGTTAGTTGCGTACTCGTATCGGGTTTTATTTCTTTACGCTTTGGACCTGCATGCTGAACGATTGTTTTCGACAGGCGTTCAAGTTCTCGGCTCTTTCTTTTTTTTATACCATTTTTTCCTTCGATATTGATTTGATCATTTGTAAATCAGGAAACCGAAGGTTTTCCGAAACGAGTGTAGTTACTTATGCTTATAATATTACAACTAATAATATTATATATATATATATATATATATATATATATATATATATATATATATATATATATATATATATATATATACATATATATATATATATATATATATATATATATATATAAACAAGTATAGGATTGGTCTATACGGAATAAATTCAATTCAACATCATCACTGGATAAGACATCGGAGGTGTCGAAACAAAATGGCTATTTTTGTAGTGATTTTATAACATATTTATGTTATAATTTTTAAATAAATAATTATATATATATATATATATATATATATATATATATATATATATTCTGCAACTCAACATCAGAGTTATGTCTGCGACACTCAATACCGGGAGAGAACTCTGAAAATTACCCCCCCCACACATATATATATATATATATATATATATATATATATATATATATATATATATGTCTGTATGTATGTATAAATATAGTTCGTTCGAAGACAAGTTATTAGTAGAATAAGAAGCTGAAGATGTTTTTAGCCCCGAAAAACTGCCCAGTACAAGGGCGGTAAGATGAAAGTGGTAGGCCAAATATTGTAAACAATTTGAAAGCGTTTTTGCAAAAGCCAGATCAAACGGCTTCTTATCAAGCCCCGATATCTCTCATGTTTTTCGGAATCTGTTTCCTTGTTTGCAATGCGGATAATCAGTCCGGCTTGATCGATATTGTTGACTCTTCTGCCATTACACGCATGAAACAAGAACGGCGAGCGCCCGCGCACGCGTGTGTGTGTGTGTGTGTGTGGAAGCACCACCACGCCCCTATACTCTACGATTCACTAACATTCTTTCTCTAATTTTATTGTTTCTCTTTTTCTTCTTTCTTCTTCATGCAGCGTGCCCCCCTCATAACGTAAGCGATCATGGCTCTCCACAACTTCCTGTCCCTTGTACCTCTTAGTAATCATTACCTTTCTGTTATTTCTCTTAAACACTGATCCGTCATCCACTTACTTAAGCTCAACAAGCATGCCATGCGCTGTTTTCCTCTGTCCGTCTTTCCTTGAACCTGTCCTGTGAGTATCATATTTTCCAAGCCTTCCGTCCTCATTATATACTCCAGAAACTTCAATTCGCTCTTCGTGATGTCAAGTATATGTTTCTTCTTTCTCCAAAACCTGTCGTTGATCACATCTTGGGTCCATATTACCCTCAGCATTTTTCTGTAGAACCACATTTCTGCTGCTTCAAGATGGCAAATACCACATAGCAGTTTAGTAATATTTTTCTTGTCTCTAGTGAAATTTTCCTATTTGACAAGCGCTGTTAAATGCGAGCCTATCTCTGCAACTAACAGAATATGTTATTATTATGGGTCATTCGATGCTGAAATTTAATTTTCTTGGGAGTTATAAATTCATAAAAAATATGATATATGTTATTCTGCTTTCACAGTTGAATACATGGTAGATGTATGTTTTATGCTGTAATTTAGTTGAAGTTATATTTTGGAATACAGTTTTTTTGCTTTAAGAAATTGTCGGATATATTAATTAATATCATGAAAGAGTTCTTTCATGTTTGGTTGGTTGATTTTTGTTTAGGGGCATAACAAAACCTCTCTGGGTTGTTTAATGCTGAAATCTAAATAGTTGAACACAATTGTATGGCTTCAACTATATATATTCTGAACGTAATTGTATGCATTCGGTTTCAGATAAAATGTATTGTTGGTCATTTTACGATATGAAAATCTGTTCCTGGTATTTTTACTATATAAAAATTATTTTATACTTTCATAGTATTTTGTTTTTGTTTGGGGCTTCACAATTTACTCATAGCCGGGACCCTAGCAGATGCTGTCACACCATGTCAGGGTGAACCTAAGAACAACAGCAATTAAGGTGTGGCTCCTCACTCACCAGAACCGCCAATCTCTTAATCAGAGGCCTTGCTACCGGAAGTAGTTATTAACCGAATACCGAAGATGGTTGAGAAAGAATCATTTGACTTAAAAAAAGGAACATAATTAGTTGAAACACCGGTTTCCCCCCTACGATCATCGAAGTTAAGCAACTTCTACTCTGGTCAGTACCTAGATGGGAGACCGTTGGAATATCAAGTACTGTGAGCTTCGATGTGCGGGTGGTGGGATGGACTATGGCTCGGGATTGTTAATCGGATAGCCGAGTTCTAATTCCCGTTGTGTTCGCGATATTCACTTACACATTGAAATTTAGTCAAACTTGTATCACTAAAACATTGTTTTTTTTTTTTTTACATTCTTACAATCTAAAAAATATTTAAATAATTCACAGAGGCGTAAAAAAAACTTCTCAGTCAGACAATCAATCATAAATGGGATCTGAGTTATCAAATATGTTTGAAAATTTCAGCTACCATATTAGAATAATCCAGAATAAATCGTGGGAGCAAAGCACCGGCATATAAATAGAAAATAAATTAAATACACAAGAATAGAAAGAGTTGTGTAGACAAGGAGACCTCTTCTCGCCGGATTTTATTTAACCATTACTCGATCCTGTTGTAACTAGAACTTCTAGCAGGATTTAGTATTGGTAGTCACTGGCTTAACAAAATAGGTTTCGTTTGGTTTGTTTTACGGCATATCAACCTCAATGGGTTATCTAATGTCGACAATATTTTTATTTCTGATAATATTTTTCCTTAAAAAATGAGTAGCTGGTAATATCTTTCTTTTTCAAAAAATGTATTGCTGAAAAATATCTATTTGTTCCAAAAATATATTGCTGGTAATATTTTTCACAAAGTATTTCTGGTATTAAAACCTATATTTACACTTTCATAGTTGGGACCCTAACAGGTGCTACCACACCGGGTCTGATTGGACCTGGGAACATCAGCAATTAAGAGGTGGTTCCACGCTCCTCAAAACCTCCTGATCAGAGAACTTGCTGCTGGACGTAGTTTATCGTCTTACCCAGGATGCGGATGTAGTTTATTTTCATTTTTGGATGTAGTTTATCGTCTTACCCAGGACGCGGATGTAGTTTATTTTCATTTTTGGATGTAGTTTATCGTCTTACCCAGGACGCGGATTTAGTTTATTTTCATTTTTGGATGTAGTTTATCGTCTTACCCAGGACGCGGATGTAGTTTATTTTCATTTTTGGATGTAGTTTATCGTCTTCTTCTTCTATATATAAAAAAACAAATAAACGGGGAGAGGTTTGTTTGGTAGCTTGATAAATCTTTAGCGAACTGAATAGGTAATAATGGAGGAATCGGAAAACCTGGCACAACAGAGAAAAGAATAAAACAACCAAAAAAGAAACGATTTTTAAAGAAATGAAGAAAACGTGGGTCCCATTTGTTCATAGATTTTGGCCTTCTACTGTGAAGCGCGTCAGGTTAGATTCTTGGTAGGCATTTTCTGGATTCAATTCTTCTTCGATTTCCTGCAATAGCAATGACGTCACGTTTGCATTGCGAGATGAGCACGGATCTGGCGCAGGTTCGTTCTGAAGACGTCTTCTTGTCTCCCAGCCAAACGTGAAATCAAGAGGGAGTTTGAAGTATTGTAATGAATTTTTTTTTTATGGTGGATTGTGGTTATGAGTAGGAAGGAGAAGAAAAAAAACGAAATTGACTAGAAAAAACGAGAAACCAAATGAAGATAAAAAAAAAACACAACGAAAGATGTTGAAGTTGATGACTTTAATTGTTAGGGGTACCATCGATTGTGAACAAAAATAAGGAAGGAATAAAATTGGGAGATGAAAAGAAAGTTGAATACATGAATCGAAAAAGATTTTTGATTTTGATTAATTCGTTTTCTAAGGCTTATCAACAAAATTCTGGTTATTTAAAGCTAGAAAATATTTTTTAGATAGGAAGATACTTTTTTTCTGAAAATAATAATGTAATTGTGCAAGTCTTACTAATTAACCTTTATCTGGTGGATTCATACTTTTCCAATGAGTTTTTACGCGTAAGGGAAGATAACGAACCCAACGGTAATTACAACTTGGCGCTCCGATTAACAATTCTGAACAAATATCCACTACATCACCCGCACAATGGCCGTCAAAAGCGAGGGTATTTGTTTTAATAACATATCAAGCTCCTCAAAAATGTCTTTATTATGTGTGAATTGGGAAAGACAGTGAAAATGCTTCCCGTTGCGTTCTCCAGAGTTTGAAATTCCCATTTCTGCTTCATACAGATTGATTGCCACCCAGAGCTATAGAGCCCAAACTACTCTGTTATTTTCCTCATATATATAGAAGAAGAAGATATGGCTTCAAATCTTTCCCAAAGATATTAGTGCGAAAATGAACGCAACAGACTAGACCGGCATTTGAACCCGGCCTACTGTTATTCCTTCCGGCCCCCACAACAGTTACTCTAAATCAAATGTTCCCAGCGGGATCCATATGGACCCTGGGGATCCACGGTAATATTTTAATGGTCCATCGAGCAATTCCATTTCGGACGCTTGTTGCAAATGAGAAATGGAATATTTATAACATTCTACACATATCAAAATGCTAAAAATCGAGAAACAATTCGAAAACAAAAAAAATCAATTAAATTAAAAATCAATTAAAAATCAATGAAAAAATCAATTAAATTGAAAATCTAGAAACAATTCTAAAAATAAATCAATTGAATTAAAAATCAATTAAATTAAAAATCGAGACAATTCTAAAAATAAATCAATTAAATTAAAAATCAATTAAAAATTAATTAAATTAAAAATCGAGAAATAATTCTAAAAAAATCAATTAAATTAAAAAATCAATTAAAAATCAACTAAATTATAAATCGAGAAATAATTCTAAAAAATCAATTAAATTAAAAAATCAATTAATTATCAATTAAATTAAAAATCGAGAAATAATTCTAAAAAAATCAATTAAATTAAAAATCAATTAAAATCAATTAAATTAAAAATCGAGAAACAATTCTAAAACTAGCAGAAAACATGATCAAGCGATGCAAGTTATAGTGTCCCCTTTACTCTATCGGATGTTTTGATTGTAAAAGTTGAATAAAAACTGAGAAGGGTGTATAAATCACATTCAATGCTGTAGCTTAACTGCCTCTTTACAGCACTGGGTTACCAGAATTAGCCACAGTTGAAAGCCCAACTTTACATAGTTTTAAAAAAAAGGTTATTTAAAAGAAGCTAGCTTAATAGCGGGGATATAATTGAGGGGAAAATAAGTTGAATAGTTTGTAGGGCGAGGTTTTCAAGTGTTAACTTATAGTTCAGTCATAGAGACCTTACAGTGGTCTTCAACTGAATATATTTGATTGGTAGTCTTATCTAGAGGATACCCAATGAGGATTAAATTTCTAAAAAAAGGCACATTGCTAAAATAGGAAGATGTGAAGAGCTATCATCCATGCTCAGAAGAGACAAAGCATGATCGAGAAGAAAAATAAATTTCACTACATTCAGTACTCTATAACACAGGATCGATTACACAACAGACCGTTTTTTGAATTTTTATCAAGAATCTCGAAATATATAGAAGGAGAACAATACCATATATGGCAGCTGTATTCAATGTACTGAAAGCAGCAAATGTCCTCTCTGATGATTTATTTTTGAGGCGTTAAAAATTTACAAGCCATTCCTTGCCCCAGTTAACCACTGTTTGGCAGTTCTTTTAGAGACCATTTGTCAGTTTTATGTTACCCCTGTATGATTTGGGAGTGTGATATGGGGAAAAAAAGGAAAATAAAATATGTACATCATTATAGTTTATGCGAACGGAATATTTTGGCGTAAGAAATCAATAGGGTTTGTTTGATAAAAGGGAGGAGAGATTTAAATATTGATTCACCTGACAACGTATGCGGAGTTAAAATGAATTCTATTATGTTGTTACATGAATCCGTTCATTTTTCACAATTTATTTTCATTCTTATTTATTAATAATTCTGATGACGTGTTCGACAATGTATTCCCTTTCATTGTTTAAGCACTCCCGCCAATGATCCACTAACTGTCCAATGCCTCAACGATAGAAACCAGTAGATTTTGACTCGCAAAATTCAAACCACGTTTTACGCTCCATGATGTTGTTGAATGAAACACCCCTCAAATTGTTAGAAATCGACCGAAAAATGTGGTAGTCTGAAGGGGTTAAATTAGGACAATATGTTGGGTGTGACTGAATATCCCGAGCGGCCTCTTTAATTGTATGTTTGGTTATGTGATTGCGAGCATTGTAATGTTCAATAATCATACTGTATCGCCGGCCAGGTTTTTTCAGCTGAATTGCCTCTTAGAAACTGTTCATTTATTCAATGTACGTCTTAGCATTGACCGTTTGATTGTTCTGAAGCATTTCATATCTTTCTGTTGGTAATGAAGTCATCTCCGTTTGCAGCACAAATGTCACGAGCAGCTTGGCAGCTTTGTGGCCTTGATTAAATACAGAGGTGATGATGTCGAACATGCTTATTTTTGTCTGCTTCGCATTCCATATCAAAGGGGTGTCTAATCTGAAATAAAATTTCAATAACTTTAGACAACAGTTTCACAGGACGACTCAAGTTAATAAGAAGTAAAAATTGTCACGATAGAATATCCTTCTAGAACAGCAGAAAGAACGAACAAATATATGTAACAACCTAATATCTTTGAGTAAATGATAAATCCATCTAATCTCCCACTAGCTGTGGTATATATAGCTTTTGTCTGGAAAAATTATAAAGCTACGTTTTAAGATCCACATCTTTGTTGAACGAAACGTCCCTCAAGTTGTTAGAAAACGACCAAAAAAGGTGGTAGTCTGTACGGGCTAAATCAGAAGAATATGGTGAGTGTGGCAGAACTTTCCAACCGAGCTTTTTAATTGTGTGTTTGGTAATGTACGCGTTATGGGGGGGTGAGCATTTTTATGTTTAATAGTGCATCGCCGGTCAGGTCTTTGCAGTTGAACTGCCTCTTTGAGCCCCTGCCTTTGTTCAACATATAATTTAGCATTGATACGTTTTGTTTTTATGAAGCATTTCATATCATTCTGTTGATAACGGAGTCATCTCTGTACGTAGCACAAATGTCTCTAGCAGCTCTGTGTCTTTGATTGAAAGCCAAGAAAAGAAGATGTTGACATTCTCATTCTTTGTTCCTTGACATTCCATCTCAAATGGGTGTCTAATCTGAAATAAAATTCCCAAAACATTAAACATGAGTTTCACACTGGAGTTAATACGAAGCAAAAATTGCGACGAAAGATTATTCTTTGATATCATTAGCAAAACATCAGAAAAAAAACGAACGAAAATATATAACAAACTAATCATTTGTCTTCAAATAAGTTTTCAAAAAAGGAAGGAAGAAATAAAAAAAATGATTATGAATAGATTAGAATAATTTAATTATTATGATAATTATTGCGATAATTATTGTGATAATTAATATGATAAAATGCTGAATATATGAACTAATGTTTCGAATATTGAATCTGTGACCGGATCAATATCCATATCTCGACAGTTATGAATTGAATTCAGATGTGAAAATGTCAGTAAAGTAATACCTTGAGAAACTAGTTTATTTTTTAGTTTATTTTTTTAAGATACGAGCCGGAGTCGGGCTGTTTTTTTCTTTTTTCTTTTTGCTTTCTGAATTTTGAGATACGAGCGAGTTTCAGTTCAGCTTCCATTAGTTGGCACAGCGATCGCCAGGCTTCGAGAATATTTCTACTTGCCTTACACGTGTTCACCTCGATCTTGAAGGATCGCTGTTGTGTTTTGTTGTGTCTTTTTTTACCGTTATTTTGCAAAATTCCTTTAATGGCACCACGGAACTGAAGAAAGTAAGTTTAAAGAGCAGTGTTGAAAAGAGGTAAAGCGGGAAATTATAAAAAAAATATTTCGAGGAAGACGTACGAGTAATGGATTTGGCGAGACAGTACGAGCGTTCTACATCGACGATAAATATAAAATTATAAAATTTTAAAAAATTAAAAAAAATAGTTACAGTAATGGATAAAATAGAAATGTTTTTAAATGTTTTTAAAAATAAGTGAAAAAGTTAATCTTCGGTATCGTAGGCTAGGCTAGCCGTTGCTACGCTAATTTCTGTTGTTGTCATTTTCTCGCTTTCTCTCCCTCCCCCCTCTCTCTCTCTTTCCTCCGCTATTTGGCAAATGGCTCGTCTGAATTTCCTGGTTTAGAGCAGTTTATTTCTTTAAAATTTGTTTTTCTCTTTTCTCTTATTGTTTTTAGACAGCAATTCTTGTTTATTCACACGTTTTTGCTTGTAAGAAACCAACAAAAATAAGGGAGAGTGTTGTAAGGGCCTGGAACGGACCAGAAATATTTCCATTAATTTCAAGGGAAGAAAACTGATTTGAGATACGAGCGTTTTGAGCTACGAACTTGATCTTGGAACGAATTAAATTTGAATCATAAGGCATTACTTAATAGATTGCCAGATATATCTAATTAATGCACAGATATTTTAAAAGCAGAACATTAACTTTTAAAAGATAGTTAAACTTTTTATGAAGAAAATATTCTTTTCATTTCTAGGCAGTAGAATTGTTAATGTACAATGTACAAAATTCTTGAAGTAATTTATAGGTAATAATAATAATAATAATAATAATAATAATAATAATAATAATAATAATGATAATAATAATAATAATAATAATAATAATAATAATAATAATAATAATAATGCGAAATGAAAAGGTATGAAAGAATAATTTCCTACCTCACTTTGGGTCAGAGTGATTTTCTATTTCTGTAGGGTATTATCATATATTCAATAATAATAATAATAATAATAATAATAATAATAATAATAATAATAATAATAATAATGCGAAATGAAAAGGTATGAAAGAATAATTTCCTACCTCACTTTGGGTCAGAGCGATTTTCTATTTCTGTAGGGTATTATCATATATTCAATAATAATAATAATAATAATAATAATAATAATAATAATAATGAAAGATGTTCTGGGATGTTCTGGAGTTTTGAGACGTGATACCTCGTACTCTCCATCATGCGAACATGAAAAGGTATGAAAGGATAATTTCCTACCTCACTTTGGGTCAGAGCGACTTTCTATTAGCTGTAGAGTATTATCATATATTCAATAATAATAATAATAATAATAATAATAATAATAATAATAATAATGTTATTAATAATATTAAAGAAATTAATGAAAATATTGAATTTAAAGGTTGTATGTTGGTGTAAAGTAGCATGAGTGCACTTTCATATACAGTACTGTTCAATAAAAGTGACTCACTTGATTTTTTTTACTAAAAATACTTTTTGTCTCTTGTTTTTGGGGTTAAAATAATTTTAAATCTTACTCATATAAAGACCTCCTTCCCGACCTCCTAAGAAAAAAGTTTATTCACCCTAAGGTATTCTATTGATTATAAATTTGGATATAAATGAGATTCAGGAAAAAACTCTGCGCATAAAAAGTGACTCAGATATCGCATTCTAATGATTAAACTGGTAAATTTAAAGAGCTTTTGTCAAAATATTGAAAACTATTTTACAATACACTCAGAACAATATTCTAGAGAATTCTAGAACAGCTTAAATTAAATTTAGAGTATTCCAGAATATTCCAGAAAGCCTCATACAGTATAAAAACAGCTTGAAATAGCCACTCAAGTCACTAATCAGATGAAAGGGTACAAACACGCATCAGAACCACTTAAGGCATCTATTATTGCCCTCTCAAAAGCAGGCAAATCTACGAGAGAAATTGCAGAAATTGCTATAACCTCGCATTCAACTGTCTCTCGAGTGCTTAGGGCACATAATGATGCCACTCCTGCTCCAAGGAAGGAAACAAGGGGACGAAAGAAAAAGATTGATGATAGAACTGGCAGGGTAATCAAGAGAGAATTCGCGAAGAATAGGACTATAACTAGCCAAGAAATTGCTGCCAGTCTAAGCGAAGAGCAAGGTGTTAGTCTTGCCTCTTCAACAGTCCGTCGGTGGCTGTTAGAACAAGGCTACAAATCTTGTACACTAAGGTTTAAGCCGCTAATAAGCAAAGCCAACAAAGCCAAGAGACTTGAATGGGCTGACTATTACAAAAAACTACACTGTAGAAGACTGGAAGAATGTTCTCTTCTCCGATGAAACGAAAGTTGAGCTAAATTCAAAGGATAAAGTGAGTCACTTTTATCGAACAGCACTGTATAAACAATTAAAGAATACATACAAAAACTTGTGTTTATACTACGGACCGTCTATTCTTTGCATATATATATATATATATATATATATATATATATATATATATATACTATTTACATTATTCGGACTATTGTCCTCATCTTTGTCGCCATATTTATTACAACGTTTCGGCCGTTATACACTCCGGCCTTCTCCAGGTGGTTACAATGTCGAACATGCATGATAACAGCAAAAATTGCAATATGAGCACTGATAAAAAAAAATGGTTGCTGAAGATATTAGGTTTATAATAACCAGAAATTCATACACATATGTCCTCAAGGCACAGTGGATAAAGGAGTTAGTTAGATCCAGTGACAGGATAGAAAGAGTGTGAGTTCAATACCTGGTTATGGCGGCGGTGGAGAACTTGGAGACGAGAATTAGACATGGCTCGTGGAACTAGAACAGTCTACCCCAGTGAGCGAAATAAAGGGTTCGGTTCGACATTCCACACACCTGAAGAAGGCCGAGGCGTACAACGACCGAAACGTTGTAATTAATATGGCGTCAAAGATGAGGACAGTAGTCCGAATAATATAAATAGTCTACATAATACCTCATCTCAGAAATAATAGACATATATATATATGTATATATATATATATATATATATATATATATATATATATATATATATATATGTATGTATGTATTGTGTGTATTTAGGCAGCATTTTTTCATTCATACATGTTTCATTAAATAATATAGACAATTGTTGTCTATTTATTTTATGTAAGTTCTTTTCACATCGTCTGATAAGCTTAATAACATTATCATTAAACAATGAAAGAAAATCACAATATTGATACATAATTTTTAATCCAATCTAAGCTTTCGGCTTACATAAGCCATTATCAAAGATGACAGTTACACAATATATACACGAACAAGAAATTGATGATAGTGTGTTTTTGTTTACATGGATGATTTCCAAGCAACGATAAACACGTGCATATAAGACGCTGAAAGCGAAAATCGCACCACTGCTCATGACGTCACACATGACCACGCGAGAGTGAATTCGATGAGTATTGAGTATGGAAAGCCGTTGGTATAAACCAATGGCTTCTGTTACCAATTATAGGCATTTAAGGATATTTATGGAGATTTCATAGTTTATTTTGTTCAGGTTAGGTTTCAACTGTTTTATGTATATAGCTTCATGAATTTTTAGTTTTTGTTTATTGTTTTCATGTTTAATTATAGTTGTGTTTTCGACGAGGATTTTCCGGAATTGTGTATGCGGCCAGGCATGTTGTTTTAAATGCCTAAAAATGTTAGAGTTATCATTCAAATGTAGTGTCAAGCGTCGTGAAAGCGAGTTTGTGGTGTGACCAACATAGATATTATTTAGTTCGTTGGAGATACAATCTCCCAAAGGGCACTTGAATTTGTCAACTATGTTGTTTTTTTGCATATCGCTAACCGGGGGAGAAGAATCATTGCGAATAATTGAGTTGGATATACTAGATTTAGTGTAGTATATAATTAACTTAATTTTTTTGCTAGGATCTGTTGTAGATATGTTAGTATTTACTAAATTTTTAGTATATTTTCATCTTGTTTATAATTAGTATGCATATATATATAGTACGAGGCAAAAAAAAATGGATGCACCCATTTTTGCATTTTACCAAGACATGTAAGGAATAGAATTCTTTGAATGTTGTGATATTGATGCTGCCCCATGTTCCGACTCCTGCAAAATGACCAATAATAAATTCTATCTAGTTTGGAAGCATACAATTTCGTTCAACATATATTTAGTTGAAGCCATAAAAAATATGTTCAAAATATTTAGATTTAGACATTAAATCACCCATAGAGGTTGATATACAAAAGTAAGAACACTTTGAAGACGTTAATCCATATAATATTCTACAATTTCTTAAATCAAACTGTATTCCAAAATATAACTACAACGAAACTACAACAGGAAAGGCATATGGACACCTCTTGTAATCACGTCAACACAAACATGTAACTACACACAAATATAACTTCAACTAAACTACAGCATAAATACATACCTCTTATGTCTACATACACACATGTATCTACACAAAAGCTGAGTATCATCTACCATGTATTCAACTGTGAAAGCAGAATAACATATATCATATTTTTGTGAATTTATAGCTCACAAGAAAATTAAATTTCGGCAGTAAATGACATATAAGATGTCGATATGCCATTAAAAAAACAAATGAAGCAAACATTCTGTTAGTTGCAGAAATAGGTTCGCATTTCTTAAATAGGAAAATTTCCCTGGAGCTGAGGAAAATATTACTAAAGCAAAATGACTAGGAATATATTTTGTATTAATATATAGCAACCATAACTATTTATAATAAAATTACCGAGAATACATTTTATAGCAAAATGGCGAACAATACATTTTATCTGTAGTTGAAGGCAAGCAATTGCTTTAAAAATATATACAGTTTAAGTCATATAATTGTGTTTAAAATATCTACCATATTTTCCGGCTTACAAGACGCGATATTTTTCTAAAAAAAATACGTGTGCCTCTTCCAAGACGAATGTAAGACGACGTGCATGCTCAAATAAGCTTGGACGTTTACATAATTGGCTTGACTAACAGGGACGTGGATTTGTATGTTAAGTCATTACACTATAATATTAACTATCTATCTAACTCAGCTTTTATATGATGTAAACCCAGTACTTAGCTATTACAAGTATTTCCAAGACTATAAACCTTCCTGGAGCCGAGCCACAAACTTAAACACGCTCTGTTTAGTAGCAGCGGTGGGAGCCTTTCTGCTCTTGACTAGTATGTCATTGCCATACAAAGTGATTAATGTAAACAATACGTGGCGCCAGTATGTAATGCGACGCATGGAGAATGTGTTGTTATATGAGAATGACTTTTTGTTTTCTTATAAATTTCTTTCCAATATTAGGGTGAGTCTTCCAAGATGCAGAGGCTTGTAAGCCGGAAAGTACTGTAGATTTAGGTATTAAATAACCCACAGAGATGGTGGCATGCCGCTAAACAAAATCAGCCAACCAACTGTGCTGTACGAAAAACGAATGACAAATCGGTTAACTGAAGGAAGATATTAAGAAGGTAAACAGAAAAATGCTGATATATTCCGAGCACAGTAATTTGGAATGGAAAATAAAAGAGCAGGCGAATAAATAAATGAATGAAAACCCAAAGACAAAGAGAGAGAGAGAGAGAGAGAGAGAGAGAGAGAGAGAGAGAGAGAGAGAGAGAGAGAGAGAGAGATGAGCCTATTTGCAGCAATGAGTCAATTTTGGATGGGTAAGCAGGTCGAGCTTGTAATACAATAAAATGCTTGTCGTTAAGAGAAACAGACTTGAGAAGGATGGATAAGGACGCGAAGAGTTATAGCAATCGGTGTGGGAAAGGCAGGAAGTTGGTTGGAGATCAGACGACACGAGCAAATGGGGCAGGCGAGATAATGTCGTTCCAAACATGTCGTCTGCAACAAAAATAATAGAGAAATAAAGACGAAAGACAGACAATAAGAATAATGTATGAATGAATGAAAAGGGGAAAATGATTGAAAGTAAGAAAATTAGCTAAACCGAGAATAATAAAAAAGATAAACGCTTCAATTTATTTCTTTCGTAATTTCTTAATAAGCATTTTCATTTCTTTCATTCTTCTTTTCTTACTTTTTTCTTTCTCCATTTTTTTTATTAGTTCCTTTTATCGTCTTTATTCATTTTTTGATTTCTTTCTTTCTTTCTCTCTTTCTTTTTTTGTGTTCACTGCTTATATTCCCTTCCTTTTTCTTCTCTTTCTTCTGTAACAATCTTCTTTCTTTGCTTCTGTTTTTCTTTCTTGTTTTCTTTCTTTTCAATGTTTATTTGTTCCTTTCTTTTTATTCTCTATTTTTCCTATTAATTTTCCTTATTTTTTTCTTTCATTCTTTCCATCGTTCTTTCTTTCTTTTTTCGATCTTTATTTGTTCCTGTTTTTTTTCTTTTTTTTTCTATCGCAATATTATTTCTTGTTTCGTTCGTTCTTTTTTGTTTTCTTTCTTTTCGATGTTTAATAGTTCCTTTCTTTTTCTTCTCTCTTTTCACATTTTCTCTCTTTTCTCATTTTTCTTTCTTTCTTTTTAGCTTTCTTTCTTTCACTCTTTTTCTCTTTATATTTTTTTCAATGTTTATTCGTGCCTTTCTTTTTATTAACAATATTATTTCTTTTATCTGTCTTTGTTTTACGTGTCTTTCTTTTTCTTTCTTTCTTTCTTTCTTTCCATCTGTCCTTTCCTACTTTATTTCTTTACAACGTCTATTCGTTCTTTTCTTTTTCTTCTCTCTTCAGCCTATCAATTTTCCGACTTTTCTTTTTTCTTCACAGTATTTCTTTCTGTTCTTTTCTTCTTTATTTTTCGTTTCCATTTTTCTTTTTCTAAAGATTTTCTTTGTTTATAATGTATTTTTTCGCTTAGTCAATTTATTCAAATTTTATTTTCCTTCGCACTTTTTTCGCCAATAATTTTCTTTCATTTCGATATTGCCATTTCTGCTTCCTTTCCTTTCTTTCTTTCTTTTTCTTTTTATCTTACATTCTTTCTTTCGTTATATTTCTCTTTCTATCCTACTTTATTTTTACTATGTTTCTTTCTGTCTTTCTTTGTTTCTTTCTTTCTTTCTTTCTATCTTACTTTCTTTTTCTTTCTTTCTTTCTTTCTTTCTTTCTTTCTTTTTCGTTCTATCTTTCTTCCTTTCTCTCTTTCTTTCTGTCTTTATTTCTTTCTTTGTGTTTCTTTCTTGCTTTTTTCTTTCTGTCTTTCTTTCTGTCTCTCTCTCTTTCTGTCTTTCTGTCTTTCTGTCTTTCATTCTTTCTTTCTTTATATCTATCTATCTATCTATCTATCTATCTATCTATCTATCTTTTTATTTCTATGTTTCTTTCTCTCTTTCTTCTTTCTTTCTCTCTTTCTTTCTCTTTCTATCTTTCTTTTTTCTTTCTTTCTTTCTTTTCAAAATGTTTCTCTTTCGTGCATTTCTTTTCCTCTCTTCTTTTTCATTTCTTCTCTCCTATAGCTATTATCTGTATTTCTCTATTTCTTTCTATCTCTAAGACACCGGTTTATTCCATGCAAAGCATCGTGTTCTTCATCGTTCACATTCTAAAACGCCATTGTTGAAGTCGATCTTTTTGGGAGACTTGGTAGACTGACACGTCATTTGATTTTGAATCGCTATACTCTAAAGTACGCATCGAATGGACGTGATTAAAAGAGACGATGGCACCTTGGATATTATCATTTCGCTAATTTTATTTTTCCACATCCTAATTTAAAATTGGATTTGAGAAAAGACTGGCTTGAAAATTAATTGCTGGACGTGACCGAAAAAGAAGAAAAAAAGAAAGCTTTACTTGGTGGATTTATTTTCGTTTTGTGACTTATTTTCATTCCGGGAATTAAATCTAAATTCGAGTGGTTGGGAGATGTTTGTAACACACACACACACACACACACACACACACACACACACACACACACACATATATATATATATATATATATATATATATATATATATATATATATATTAAATTGGATTGGTGGGAGTTTGTGACCCTGTGTTTCACGCTATTTGCGATCGTCAGACAAACTAATTAATTTTTGAAATTTTGGATTTTTATATTTTACATAAATATATATATATATATATATATATATATATATATATATATATATATATATATATATATATATATAAACAAGCAAAATATATATAAACAAGCAAAATAATTTGACACAAATAAATAAATAAACAAATAAACGACTTCCGGTAAAAATAACCGCCAAAATAGACTGCCCACAATGCACCACTGACCCGTATATATAAATAGCCGAGAAAAATAACAGAACTAGTTGCCTGACGATAGCATCTAGCATGAAACAGACTGTCGCCTCTAAGTGTTGACTTCTATGTTCACTTTTATATTTACACACGCTCTATCTCTGATATTGACCACTTTATCCCATAAATATAGCACACTTTAAGACTATATTTCTTCATATATATATATATATATATATATATATATATATTCCCTTTCTCTTTTACACAAATATATTCATGGCAGCTACAAAAAAATCCAGACACGGATAAGCAATGTGAGAGGTCATGATCTGGCATCTCCTCTACAGCCACTTTCTCGCAGATGTGGTGTGGATTCCATCTGTCTTTTCTATAACTGCAACTGCTCCAACGAGCTACTTTCGCTGCATGAATTTAAGCGTTCTACAAGGTTGGCATCTCAGTCACACATTTTCAATGTCGAAACCGTTAAATGCAGCCGTCTCTTCTACTCCAACAGCTTTTTATATTTTATATATATATATATATATATATATATATATATATATATATATATATATATATATATATACAGTGTAACCCGGATATAAGAGTGTTGTCGGGACCGGAGAAGAAGTCTCTTATATCCGGTTTTCTCTTATATCCGGGTTTGGTCTATTTTTTTTATTAACACAGGCTCTAATTTGGGACTAGATAAAATATCTCTTATATCCGGGTTTCTCTTATATCCGGGTCTCTCATATCCGGGTTACACTATATATATATATATATATATATATATATATATATATATATATATATGTATGTATGTATGTATGTATATATATATATATAAATAATTACATATCCTCTTGGGAATTTATATATATATATATAATATATCCTCTTGGGAATTCAAAAACATTATATATCCTCTTTGGAATTTATATATATATATATATATATATATATATATATATATATATATATATATATATATATATATGTGTGTGTGTGTGTGTGTGTGTGTGTGTGTGTCTTCACAGTGGATTATTTTCTCTTTTATTGAATGTAGCAATCCCTATGTCAAAATTGTGGTCAATTTCTTTACGGTAAACAAGTAACGCGTTTTTGTGCTATTTTTTTTTGTTTTTATTTTGTTGTTTTTTTTTTGTTATATTGGAAGAAAGTGTCGCTGACGACACATGACTTTGAACATAGCCAATTAGCAAACACAGGCGCCCCCATTATTGAATTAAGTAAGCCACGTTACCATAGAGAAAACGCACATGTAGAACGTTGCCTGACGTCTAAATTGATCGTTATTTCTCTTCTATCCTCTATACTATTTGTATTGTTATTTCTAGTCGATACTATTTATTTACTCTGTTCACTATACTATTTCTCTATGATCACTATTCGGTGGTTACTATTCGAGCGAGTATTATCGACCAAGTGTGCGTGTCATTCGAAGGCGTCTGAAAACAGTATTGTTCATCTTTGAGGAATTCGTCCAACATTCGCTGCCATAAAGGACAGATGTCACGTAACATTTCAGTATTCTTTTCTTCATCTTTTTTTATGTGCCATGTCCTTTAAGGACCTAGGCGATCATGGCTCTTCACCCACCTCTATCCTTTGCAGCTCTCAACAAGTTCCTTCCCTCTGCTTCCTCCCCCAGACCACGCTCTGTCATCCACTTGCTTAAGTCCGCCAGGTATGTGACGCGCTGTTTTTCCTTGTCTCTCTTTCCCTCTATTCGACCCGTGAGTATCAGATTCTCCTGGCCCTGCTTCCTCATTATGTGTTCCAGAAACCTAAGCTGCTTCTTTCTGATGTCAAGTATAAGCCTCCTCCTTGTTTGTAACCTCTCTAAGACCCCATCGTTGCTCACACACTCTGTCCATGATGTCCTTAGCATTCTCCTGTAGAACCATCTCTCTGTCGCCTCGAGTCTCTTCTTTGGGGAAATCTTCCAACATTTGCTGCCGTAAAGAAGGACAAGTGCCACGTAGTCAGTCAGTTATGTGTCATGCGTGATACGCGCTTAGGCGATAATGGATCCTTCGATACACGATTGACATGGCAGATGTTTTTTTCCGCATTCACGTAACAAGTCAATATTCTTTTCCTTGTTACCAAAGAAATCCTCCTGTCTCGCAGTACTCTTCCAAGTTTTTGGAATATGTTCTTGGCCATCCCAATACGTCTACGGTTCTCAGTGTGGCACTTACCGTCCTCTGTCAAGACGCTACCCAGGTATTTAAACTTCCGCGTTTGCTTGATGCTAGTGTTCCCGACCTGCAAATCGCATTTCTGCACCTTATAATCAGTGACAGCCCTATCTGTCTATATTCCCCTGTGGAATTAGTTCTTCGTCTAATTCGCAAGAGGTACCAAAAGTCCACGATGCAGAAGAAAATATATACTGCTGTTGAAATTAAGCGAGAATCAAGATGAGTGATTATAGTTGTATCTGCGATTACAATGTCTCTACTACAACGAGCATTGCGAAAGGGACAACGGGTATTCGTTGACATTCCAAAATTGTCAAACGAGTGTTCGTTGGCATCACAAATTTTTTTAACGTCGCTCACAATTTCCTAACACTTGCTAGTTTTCCTCCCTTTAGTCTCGCACTACGTTCCGACATCCATTATAAAAAAATTGTCAGATGACTCACTCTCTTCCCCTAACACTTTTGTCCGCAATATATACACCCCGAGAGAGTAAGGCTTGTTTTTAACGCTCCTTCAGGACGTAGGCGATCATGGCTCTCCACCTCCTCTCTATCTCTAGCAGCTCCCAAGTTCCTTCCTTCTGTCACCTCTTCACTCCACGTTCTATCATCCACTTGGTTGAAGCCGCTAGGTATGTCATACCTTTCTTTCCCTTGTCTCGCTTCCACTCTATTCGACCCGTGAGTATCAGATTCTCCAGGCAATAACTTTTCTTTCATGAGAGCTCTAAAAAAGGTAGCTCTCAATCAGGTGATTTGCTTGTGGATTTTGAAGATTGTGAGATGCTTTTTTTCTAGAGTTCTCATGAAATAAAAATTATTGCCT
The DNA here is from genome assembly GCA_964036315.1 of Acanthosepion esculentum. Lineage (NCBI taxonomy): Eukaryota > Metazoa > Mollusca > Cephalopoda > Sepiida > Sepiidae > Acanthosepion > Acanthosepion esculentum. Next base: position 13,189,293 of record OZ038501.1, on the reverse strand, counting down.
ATGGGATTTTAAGTGTTTGATATTTAATTAATAATACATTTTGCTCTGTCTTTTGAAATAGAGCACTCCCAGAGCAATATCCTCCTGGAAATTCCATACGGATTACCATACTGTATCATTACTATACACACACACACACACACACACACACACACACACACACACACACACACACACACACACACACACATATATATATATATATATATATATATATATAAGACCAAAGGAAAACATATGTTTCGTCCTATTTAATAATATTACTAGATGATCACTCAATTGTTGCACAATCTTCAAGACCTACAAACAAATCATCTGATTGAGAGCTGATTTTTTAGAAGTCTCATGAAATAAAAATTATTACTATGGGACATAGTTTGACATTCTTTATTTAATAATAATAATAATAATAATAATAATAATAATAATAATAATAATAATATATCGGTATTACAGCCTGAAACTGATTGTCACAAATGCAATATTGATTTATACTATTTATATTATATATCCCTAAACGCTTGATTCTCGCTATTAAACACTATTCCTCTATGAACATAACAAATATATATATATATATATATATATATATATATATATATATATATATATATATATATACAATTAGAAATATTCCTATTCCTGTGCTTTGATTCATTCGTACTCGTTACTTCGAAGCATTTCAGAAAAATCTCGCCTATGTATAAACACACACACACACACATACACACACACGCACGCACGCAGACACACACACTCGCGAACGCACACGCACACACGCACACACGCAGACACACACACTAGCACACGCAAACACAGACTTGAAGTTGAGCATCAGCCATTCTGATAGGAGGCAGGGAGGGTTCTCTATGGTGGATAAAAGAGACAAGTTTCGTTTTGGAGGCATTAAAATTTACAAGCCATTTCCTTCCCCAGTCAACCAGAGACTATTCCTCTATGAACATAACAATATATATATATATATATATATATATATATATATATATATATATATATATATATATATATATATATATATATATATATATATATATATATATATATATATATATATAATTAGAAATATTCTATTCCTGTAATAGTCAACCAGAGATTAGAAGTCCTTTTCGAGCCCAAAATTTATTTTTAATCCCACATTTTTTATCAGTTCAAACATTATTTCGTGGACATTTCTTTTCTGAAATAGACGCCATATTTTTATTTATTTATTTATTTATTTAACGCTGTGTAATAAGTCTATTGGACTTCGCCTTTTAGAAATCTGAGTAAATGAAATATGTCCTCCGGTGGGGATCGAACTTGCGTCTTTCATTTCTCTGACGCATAAGATCTTTTGTTATATAAGTTATTTATCTATTAAGTCAGGGTTAATTCGGAGAAAAGTACGTTTCGAATTTATAAACTAAATAAACAAAATGATTACTTAACTTGCCCACAACATTAGTAAAACATTATAAACCTCTTCAATATGGCGTGGCCGGGATTGGTATGAAATATCTTCATAACTTTAGTGGCTAAAAGCTATAATCCAACCCTGAAACTTTGCCCGCCTTTCAGTCGACCTGCCTCTTTTGAAATATCTGACGCCAAACCTCGTTTTCGTATTGCTTAAAACCGCCAATTCCTCGTTACCATATCTATCCAGCGTGCTCTAACTGGGCGCCATTTTCTTCTGTGTCTCTGGAGAGCTTCGAGGTCTCTCACCTCGCCTTCGTTGCACGCTAATGCAATCTAAAATACTCATTAGCACCAACGTCTCTTCTGTTCCTTGAATATAGGCCATGGGCTTCAGAAACACTTATTAGGAGACGCTGGAGACTGTCAGTCCGGTTGTTCGCCAGGATTTCATTTATCCCTCCATTCTTCTTTCATTTTGTCCTCAGTGGCTTGGATAATTGCATATGCGATAGAATAACATCGGTTTATTTCTTTTCCTGCGTCTGGGTAAGCAGTGAAAAAAGAAAAGGCAAAATCTTAAAGTGTATTTCGACTTCTCAAAAATTGCCGATTATGAAGCAAAAGTTTATAATAAAATTTAAAAATGTACAAAATCCACCATCATCATCATCATCATCATCATCATCATCATCATCATCAATAATGACTGTATATTTCTGGGGTCGTTGCTTGGTTTGGTTGGTTTTGTTTCACGGCATATCAACACCTCGATGGGTTATTTAATACCGACAACATTTTTATGATAGATTCGTATGAATAGAATATGTATTGTTTGGTCAAACCGTTTAATTTTTTTTTTCCTATTCTCTGGCTGCCTCTTCTTCTGTTGCCTGAGCTGATATCTTGTTAGAAGGCAGCGGAAAGACAGCTGGCTCTCATGACGTGTCCACACAATTTGAACGTTCTCTTCTTGACAATGGTTGTGAAGTCGTACAGTAGCCCTGTTTATTATTTGGTGATGTCAATAACTACACCTTTAGGGATGCGCTATACGCACCTTATACGAATATATAAAAATGTAAATTGTCTATAAAAGATAACCACCAATCATATGGTTTAGTTTGGTTTGTTTTACGGAATATCAACACCTCAATGGGTTATTTAATGCCAACAAAGTTTTTCTTGCTGGTAATTTTTTTTTTCAAAAATATATTTCTGGTAATATTTTTCTTTCAAAAATGTATTGTTGGTAATATTTTTTTCCTTCAAAAATATATTTCTGGCAATATTTTTCTGTCAAAAATGTATTGTTGGTAATATTTTTTTCCTTCAAAAATATATTTCTGGCAATATTTTTCTTTCAAAAATGTATTGTTGGTAATATTTTTTTCCTTCAAAAATATATTTCTGGCAATATTTTTCTTTCAAAAATGTATTGTTGGTAATATTTTTTTCCTTCAAAAATATATTTCTGGCAATATTTTTCTTTCAAAAATGTATTGTTGGTAATATTTTTTTCCTTCAAAAATATATTTCTGGCAATATTTTTCTTTCAAAAATATATTGTTGGTAATATTTTTTTCCTTTAAAAATATATTTCTGGTAATATTTTTCTTTCAAAAATGTATTGTTGGTAATATTTTTTTTTTTCAAAAATATATTTCTGGCAATATTTTTTCTTCAAAAATATATTGTTGGTAATATTTTTTTCCTTCAAAAATATATTTATTTAATATTTAAAAAAAGAAAAATGTATTGTTGGTAATATTTTTTTCCTTCAAATATATATTTATGGTAATATTTTTATTTCAAAAATGTATCGCCGGCAATATTTTTTTTCCAAAATATATTGCTGGTAATATTGATATTTTTCAAAAATGCCTTGCTGGCAGTAATGTTTCTACAAAGTATTTCTGGTATTAAAACCTATTTTTACACTTTCATAATGTTTTGACCCCAGTTTGGGGAGCCAGCTATTTGCCCTTAGCTGGGAGACCTAACAGGTGCTATCACCCCGGGTTATGGTGGAACTGGGAACACCAGGAATTAAGAGGTGATTCCACGCTCCTCAAAGCCTCCTGATCAGAGGCCATGCCGTTGGACATTGTTCATCGTCTTACGCAGGACACGGATGTAGCCTATCGTCTTACCCAGGACGCGAATGTAGTTTATCGTCGTAGACAGGACGCGGATGTAGTTTATCGTCATACACAGGATGCGGATCTAGTTTATTGTCTTACCCAGGACGCGGATGTAGTTTATCGTCTTACGAGGACGCGATTGTAGTTTATCGTCTTGCCCTGGACGCGGATGTAGTTTATCGTATTACCCAGGATGCAGATGTAGTTGATCGTCATACCCAGGGCGCGAATTTAGTTTATTGTCTTACCCAGGACGCGGGTGTAGTTTATCGTCTTACCCAGGACGCGAGTGTAGCATATCGTATTACCCAGAATGCAGATGTAGTTTATCGTCTTAAGACGCTAGTCTTAAGGAATATGTTCTCGAAACTTTTAGTCTTTTTTCGAGAAAATTTTTTTACTTTACATTAACACGACTGATGCTAGCCTCCCTGGGAGTAATTCATGCAATTCTCTCAGTCTCACATTTGGTGGTATATCTTAATAGCTAGATCAGCCGCTAGGAAAGTTGATTCTCTGTGTCATGCAAGACATTTTTCTCCCCAGAATCAATCTTGAACGCTTATACATCGCGTCATCGTTTTTTGCTTCAGAAGTTGCGATAACATGTGGTCTGGTGCTTAGATACTGTTTAAAAACAGTTTTGCGTAAAAAGAGGATCCTGGTAAGGGCACCAAGAATTTGCAAAAGGGGATACGCAATTCTAGGTCATCAATAAATTATGTTGTTATTTTTAGATGCAGTCGTAGAGAATACGCCAAGTAGTTTCATCAAAATTTTTTTCTAACCAATCGAAAACGAGAGAGCAAAAATCTTCAAGACGTTTGGACCCTCCAAAAGGCTACTATAAAAAACTGTACTCACCGAGGCCATTCGTTCAACCAGCTAAAGATTTCGAACTCCTCGTGGGCAAAAGGAGACCAGAACTCTTACAGTCTTATTTCAAAGAGTCTGGATTTATATACAGGCTGATTTAAAAGAAACTCCCTAATTTATGTATGAGTGGCCATCCAAGAGTCTCCACTTAACACCCTATGTCCCTTTTTTTAAGGTTTGGTTAAAGAAGTAAGTCTACTATGCCAAATCAAGAATTTGGAAGAACTTGAAGTGTGAATATATGTAGTTATGTCTTTCATACCACAAAGGTTACTGGTGAAATCAGTTGACGCGATTTCAGGCCGGCTCCAGAAGCGGTCAACGAAGTCTGGAGCCAATATCGAATTTTAAATAAAACCTCACACTAGACGCTTTCCCTTTATATCCATGCATTGTAAAAATTATAGTTAATGAATACATTATAAGTATTTTCAAATGGTGAGTTACTTTTCTATCACACCGTCTCAAGAGGAATAAAGTATGACAAGGTGGAATGTTTTCGATGAATTGGAGTATCGCACGAAAACTGTTCTTTCCTTATATATATTTATATATATATATATATATATATATATATATATATATATATATATATATATATATATATATACTCAAGTCTAGGATTGGTGTATACGGAATAAATTCCAATAACCAACAATCACTATTCTTTTAAAGAGTGCTCAATACAGAGTAGAGCATATATAATTGTTTATTTAAAAATTATAACATAAATATGTTAGAAAATCACTACAAAAATAGACATTTTGTTTCAACACCTCCGGTGTCTCATCAAGTGATGATGTTTAAACAATTATATATATATATATATATATATATATATATATATACTCTGAATTCAAGACCTGCGGAGGGTCGTTTGGGGAACTTGTTGCACGTAGTGCACTAGGTCTCTGTATTCGGCCTTTCAAAAAGTTTGGGTGGACCTGCACGAAACCTTTACCACTATAATCAAATCTCATGTGGTGTTGTCGGGCTGTCGGTTTCCTAAGATCTGCTTGACCCTCATACGTCGAATTCGACGGGAGAGTCGAGTTTATATATGTAAGAAATATATATATATATAAAATAAATATGTTATATATATATATATATATATATATATATATATATATATATATATATATATATATATATATATATATATATAAATATATACATATATATATATATATATATTAGTAGTAGTAGTAGTAGTAGTAGTAATCTTATAAGTATAAGACACTATACTCGTTCGGAAAACCTTTGGTGACTTGATTTGCAAATAATCAAACCAATAACAAAGGGGGAAAAACGGTATAAAAAAGAAAGAACCAAAAACATGTACGTCAGCCGAAAATAATCGTCTCGCATGCAAGTCCGCTTAGGTGAAACCTTGGTAGGTTTGTCTGGCTTTCTAGGTTTTACTATATATATATATATATATATATATATATATATATATATATATATATATATACATCTGACTATAAATACACCCCGCATTAAAACATTATAAACTTTTTCGCTTTATTTCTCTTAATATCTACGACTTAAACAGGTAAAATAGTTCAAATATCTTAGTACAATTATCAACAAAGAGTGCTATAGAATACAAATAATTTCAAGAGAGGCTGACACAATGGCAGCTTTTGCCAAACTAAGAACCTTTCGGGAAAACACGAACATCTGGCTGAAATCAAAGAGCAGACTCTTGCATTGCATTGGCCAATCTTTCTACATATTTGTCAACCTTGGGCCTTTACAGCAGAATCACAGCGAAGAATCCCAGCATTAGAAATGAGATGCTAAAGTACCATCCTAGGCATCTCCTATGTAGACTGCATCACAAATGATGCAGTGTGAGACGCCATCAGACAAGAAGCCGGCCCATTGTAGCTTCGATGGGAGTTTAAGGTAGTGTGGAAAGTCAACAGCTGGATTATGTCACTATTTCCTCTTCTAGTTACACTTGATATCCATTTTAGTTGTTAAGATTAAATTTGAAGTAGGGAGATTAGCAAAGCGATATAAAATTGAGTGTGTGTGCGATCAAATCGCAGGCCTAAAAATATGGATAATACTACTTAAGTATTATTGCATGAATATTTGAAAGAAACAGCAGACAGTTGTGTGTCATTGGCCTTCTCAATCTTTCTGTATACCAGCAAATCTTGGACATTATCAGCAGAATTACAGCGAAGAATCCAAGAATTAGAAATGAGATACGATAGAATCATCCTAGGCATCCGAGACTGGTATTTTATCATTTGTAATGTAGGCACCACAAGATAATAAGCTGGCCCATTGGAAGACCTCATCTCCCCTGGGGAAATGGTATGGACATATGATCAAAGCCAAAAGTTGCTGTTAACAACAGGTATTAAATGAACTATCTGGAAAGACAAGAACATCTGCCTAAAATCAAAGATCAGACTGTTTCATATATTGGCCTTCTCAATCTTTCTGTATGTCTGTAAATCTTGGGAATAAACAGGAGAATCCCAGCGAAAAATCCAAAGATTATAAATAAAATGCTACAGATTCATCCTAGGCATCTCCTATGTAGAGTGCATCAAAAATGTTGCACCCGGTGTTTGGACTAATGATGATGATGATGGATGATAATGATGATAATACCACGCAGCATCTGGATAGAGATTAGGTTAATCTGCCGAATGGATTATCCTATCGCTAGAGTCGGATATATTTGTGGATGACAAACAAAGCAAGCACGCATTAGCTTGAGAAAAAAATAAAATAAACAGCATATTACCAATACATGAACGTATCAAATAGCGTGACCTTGTTGTTGAGGACTTTTAGATGCTTGCAAATAAAATCTTCTTTATACAATGACATGTTCGCCTCATTTCTCGGTTTTTTTTCGAAAATTTAATCGATTTCTCAGGTACGAGCCTACGTTAGATATCATTATCATTATTATTATTATTATTATTATTATTATTGTTTTTATTTTCTTTGATATCTGGCGTTTACACATTTCTTTCCGGATCCTGCCCATGGACCTAAGATTAGAAATGGTATGATGACACTTTCCACTCGAAAAAAAAATGACATAGCTAAAGCCCTTCGTAAAGTGTGGGCTGTACTTGTCAGAATAATTTTTTGTATCTCTTTGAGGCATGGACTTCCAGGGATCCCTTCAATTAGTCTACTGGAATCTTTTCCAACCAAACCTCAGGCTCTAACTACAACAGGGATTGTTGATGTTCCCATGCGCCACATTTTTGAGATTTCTATTTCAAGGTCCTTGTATTTTGACAGCTTTTCGAATATCTTCAAATATACATTGCAGTCTACAGGGACTGCCATATCAATAAGGAGGCACTTATTTTGTTTGTGGTCTTTAATAACAATGTCTGGGCGGTTGGCTTTGATTGTTCTGTCAGTGTGTATTGTGTAGTCCCATAGAATTGTAACAGGTCCTATCTCCGTAACCGGGTCTGGGTGGTGTTCGTACCAGTTTCTTTCAGTTTCCTTCCCGTAGAAGTTGCAAATTTTCCAGTGCAGATATTGGCCCACTCTGTCATGCCGGTTTTTATATTCAGTGGGTGCCAATAACGTGCAACCTGATACAAGATGATCAATGGTTTCTGGATATTTATCACAGAATCTGCATTTTGGGCTAACAGAGTATTTTGGTATATGTGCTTGATAATTCCTAGTTAACAAGCATTATTATTATTATTATTATTATTTGTGTATTTTACGTTTCTTGCTATGTATCCTGTCGATCCGGGTTCAAACTATGGTCCTTAGGCCCCATAGAAAAATTATCATTTAATTGATAGTACTTTTCTTAATATATGGGATGTTCCCAGTAGAGCAACCTTCTGGGCATCTTGTATGTTGATGCTACCAGGGACACAGTACAACTGTCCATCCCATTTCTCACGAGGCCCTGAGTTCCGATTACGGTATTATCTAAGTCATCATTCCCCACATTCTGTTAATCTCGATCTCCAAGTCTTGTATTTGGACAATTTTTCGATAATTTTCATGGAAGTGTTTCTCTCAGATGGTACTGCTATGTCAATAAGGATACACTTCCTGAAATTCTTGTCTGCTAGCTCTGTTGGCATTTATTTCCCTCTCAATTTCAATTGGCATGTCCCAGAGGATAGTAACATCGTTATTTTGGATAACTGTGTCTTAATTTCTGGGTTTCCAGTGACCCGGGGTGGTAGCACCTGATTGGGTCCCAACTATGGGTAAATAGTTGACTCCCACTAAAACTGGAGAGTTGAGTTAAAGGGATATCACTGAGACATCCGGGAGAGGCACGGCACGTAGTTTTAATACGAGTGCTGCATTTTTTTAAAAACATATTACAAGCAATACAGTTTTAAGGAAAAATATTACCAGCAATAAAAATCACATCGGCATTAAATGACCCATTGAGTTTGATAAGCCGAGAAACAATTCAAACCAAACCTTCATTTTTGAGTTATGACTTTTAAAGAAAGTTTACAGTACTCTCTTGCCATTTAAGACTAGGTTACATTTGTAAATCGTGTACATTTGTTGCTAGTCTGTATTCAACGTTTAACGTGTTTGTTTGTGAGTTAACTGATAAGTGTTCCGTTTAAGAATGGCAGGATATTCATATCGTGTGCAGGAAGATGTGATTTTTGCATACGACAACGCGAATGGTAATGGACGCGAGGCTGCATGGCTGTATCAGATTGCGTTTCCAGACCGAAGGCAGCCAAGTCATCGAACCTTTGCTGCTGTTTATTGTCGCGTTGGTGAAACAGAATCCGTAGCACCACAAACTATGGACCGAGGTAGACCGATATCCCCTCGTGCGCCTAACTGCGAACACATTCTACAGGTAGTCGAAGACGACCCGGGTATCAGTATACGTCAAGTGGCCCAAGTATGTCCTGCATCTCATAGTACCACATAGAGGGTACTTCAAGTGTAGCTCCTGTAACCGTATCATTTGCAGCGTTTGCAGCATCTTTCGCACTCTAATCACTCACCACGGGAGGACATTTGCCGATGGATTTTGCACGAATTGCTGATCCGTTTGTCTCTTCAATCTTGTGTACAGTTGAGGCAACATTTGGAAGAGATGGAATAATAAATTTACACAACCAACATTTGCGGGCGGATCCCATTGGAATCGCCAAGTAGTATAAATGATTTGGCTGTTGTACGCTTTGGCCTTCTTCTGGTGATTGGAATTTTGAAAGTATGAAGCCTTTATTTCGTCCACCGGGGGTAGATTGTTCTAGTTCCACGTGTCATGCCTCTCCTGGATGTCTCAGTTATAGCCCATATATATATATATATATATATATATATATATATATATATATATATATGTGTGTGTGTGTGTGTGTGTGTGTGTGTGTGTGTGTGTGTGTGTGTGTAAAGAGGTAAAACAGTATTTTTCTTCATGGCCCATATAGATATCTTCATGCAGACATATATATATATATATATATATATATATATATATATATATATATATAAAGGGTTAAAACAGTATTTTTCTTCATGGCCCATATAGATATCTGCATGCAGACATTATAAGATAATTATCATTTTACCGCAAACAGTTTTCCTTCGATGGCGATTTCTTGGATGTATTCCCCCTAATCAGCAGTTCTCTTTCGGGCACGCTCTTCATATTCGTTAACCTCTCCATTTCAACGCCTTCTCTCGTTCTTCCCTCCCATTCCCGCCAATACCCTATCTACTATGCGCTGACCCTGTCCGTCTCTCCCTCACAGCAAAACACTCTCATTATTTTTTCTCCATTATCTGTTAGCCCGCCATTACAGACGACTCCATCATCCTGATAAACCTCGCCTTAATTTCATTAAACTCCGAGTAACGTTCGGCCGCGAAGCTGGTCGGCCCTCGGTCGGCGCCCATCACCACCCATCTCCTCGATACTAACGTCTCTCTTATTCCGAACCAGCCAGTCGGCATTTCCCGCTCTGTCACACCCTTTGCGTTCTCACCATTAATACAAGACCGATCAGATGCATTCCTGCTCTCCCAACACATTCTCTTCCTTTTACCCTTCCTTACTCTCCTTTCCCTCTTGCTCTCTACTTTCTCACGATGTCTACTGACCCTTATTGAGCATGGTTCACGATTATGAGTTTACTTCTCCCTTGTGAAATGAACGTGTGCCGAGTCTCTACTCTCGAGCACGTGTGTGGGTTAGGCTTTTTCCATGAATATTAAAAATGTGTGGTCATTAGTCTAAGGCCCCCGAATGTGCAGTGATATTATCAATAAACGTGTTTGGCCCGGCGTAGGACTGTCTAAGATAGCCAAGCGGTGAGGGCCAGCTGGTTACAGTAGCCAGCCGAGAAAGCACGCGGTTCAAATGTCGACAAGTGCAGTATTGGCCAATCAAGTTGCGCTATATTATATTAAGAACTTGGCTCACAGTGGCAAAATGATCTGACGTTTCTTCTTCTATGTATCGCCTCCCTTTAGGACATAGATCATGGCACTCCACGCCCTCCAATGTATCTTAGTAATGTTTCTCTCTTTGTCATTCCTCCCGACCCCGTTCCGCCATTGATTCCCTCAAGCTCATTCGGTAGGTGATCTGCTTCTTTCCTTTGTCCCTTTTGCTTTCAATATGCCCTGTGAGTGCCAAATTCTCCAAGCCTGCCTTCCTCATTATATATCTAAGAAATTACGGCTGCCTATTTTGTCCGTTTTGTTTCCATCTTATGTATTATTCGTTCCTTACGCGTTGTGTCCATGGAATTCTCAGCATTCTTCTAACCCAAGCCTTCTTTTCGGATGTGAGTAGATTGTCCACCATCCTCATATAAAGGTCTTGGTATTACATATGTCAGTCTCTAACGAGAGTTTCTTATTTGCTTGGCTTTCAGTATCTCTCTGTATTGCTGAAGGTTAGGTTTATAATACCCAGAAATTCATACACAGATGTCCTCAATGACACAAAGCACAATGGATAAAGGCGTTGGTTAGATCCAGGGACAGGACCCAAAGAGTGTGAGTTCAATACCCGGTTGAAGCAGTGGAGAACTTTCAGAGGGGAATTAACGGGAGATAACTGATAACTGACATCCATTAAACATGGCACGTGGAAGTAGAACAGTCTACCCCAGTGAGCGAAATAAAAGTTTCAGTTCGACATTCCAACCACCCGAAGAAGGCCGGAGCGTACAACGGCCGAAACGTTGTAATAAATATGGCGACAAAGATGGGGACAATAATGTAAATAGTTGCAGGGCTTTACAGTTTGGGAAATTTCTCCATTAACCTGTTCGCTGATAAAAGAACAGAAACAAAATATAATAAAAGGATTTCTATATTTCTGAGATGAAGTATTGTAACTTTTTACATTGTTCACACTGTTCTCCCCATCTTTGTTGTCCTATTCATGACATTTCGGCCGTTGTACGCTCCGGTCTTCTTCAGGATCTGTCCATATTTTTGAGATGAAGTATTGTAACTATTTACACTATTCACATGGTTCGGAGTGCTGATCTCATCTTCACTGCCATATTTCACCACGTTTCGGCCGTTGTGACGCTCCGGCCTTCTTCAGGTGATCGGAATTTCGAATTCATGAAGCCTTTTATTTCGTCGGCCGCGGTAGATTGTTCTAGTTCCACGTGCCGTGCCTCTCCCGGATGTCTCAATTGTATCCCTTTAACTCAACTTCTCCAGGTTTTTTTTTTCGTTCACCGCTGCAGTAGCCAAGTACGACGGCTGAAACGTATGACAAGAAAGCTCCAGTGACAGCTAGTACTTATATCGGTTGGAATTTATAAAATCCATTTCCTTAAGAGAATCTTTCCGGAAAATAGGTTCCTCAAGTCTTCTAACAATCAATCTCTTTCCAGTTTTCTTCGTAAACTTTTAGCGTCGAACCAAATATACTGGATTTATCATTGTTATCTTTGTCAAGTTACATGTGCCATGCGTTTTAGTTGTTGCTGCAGGCGAAAGTCCTCAAGTGATCTGGTTTGTTATTTGACACAGTCCTTTCGTTTGTGATTCTGTAGCGCCAGTCCAAGCGGTTCTAAAGTGTATGGTCATCTCTAAGACCTACAGGCTTCATACGCTTGAAGCCTGTTTTAAATTATTGGGTTGGTGCATAATTATCAGGCGTTTTAAAATAATATTTGCATGAAGGGTGTATGAGTGATGTTCGGTTTCTGAGCCTATCATTCTTTAATTGTGGTCTGAAAAAAAAGACATTAATTACGATTGGAAACAGAAAAACAACATAACATTAATAAAACTATTAATATTGGGTTGGTGCATAATTATTACGCGTTATTAAACAATATTCATTATGAAAAAAGAAACATAATAATTCAACAATAACATTTTAAATGATTATTCCGGTGCGTATGATTATCGACACGCATTTTTATAACCTGAAAATAAAATATTATTTTTATTCAAATATGTAAACAAAACAATAATTTTTATTAACAAATAACTCGCCTACAAAACGCCTGATAAATATGCACCAACCTAATAGTAATCTGAGAAAGCGGTCAAAATCTTCAACGAAGTTTTTAAGAACGACTCCAATAAGGGCAATATACTTGTAAAAAAAGGCATTGCTAATTATTTGGCTATTGGAAGCCACTTCAATCAAAGAAAAAATGGATTGTCAGTGGTCAGAGATTATTGCAAACGTTACTAACAGAATAAGGCTATTGAATGTGTAACTATTTTTTTTTATATAAAATGTTTCAAATCAAGTGTTTGTGGTCCTCCAAGAGTGACTTGGGCACTTCGACGTGATGTAATACTTAGCAAACAATTACGACTGAGTAGTGTGTTCGATCCCTACCGGCGGTTCCATACTTTGGGCCTTGTGCCACATCTAAGCTACGCTTAGAAAATCCCCATACTAGTATTTACTGACAGAATTCTACTTTTTGAATGTAGAATTTCTGGCAGTGCCTGTAAAAACAACGCCTGTCCCTCGTTTCCTGCAATATTGGATTAAAAATCTTTTCTTTTTTTTTTTTTTCGTTTTTCGTTTTATGAAAGATTTCCGCTTTTATGACGGTTTTCGGGGAGTGGAAACCTTTCTGGTTTAACTTGAATGCAAGATTTATTCAAGAGAAAATAAGTTAAAATGAAAACAGCATTTATACGTGTATACATCTAGACAACAGCCGACATATACATAAATAGAAATGATATCAGAAACAAGTGTTGGGCTATGTTCTACATAAGCTCGGAAATAATAGCGAGTCAGTTCTCGTCATGTGTCGTGCATAAAGACAAAACGGGTCCTACTTAAAAAGATTTCTTTTACAATCTGAATTCTGGGAAACAGAGATAAAAACAAGTGAAGCAAGCTCTTTTTTTTCCTAACCGTTTCTAGCTAGCGACGCAGCAATAAAAATAAACATCATTATATAACGAATCAAAGAATACGCATTTTATAAGGGCTTGTCTGTGTTATTTGATCTAAACAGGGGTCCAGTGTTTGTCGAGCAACGTCATGATTGCTACAGTGATAGCTAAATCTAGCTGAATAGCAAGAAAGATTTTAGTTAGTATCTATGAAATGGTATCAGCTGGATTTAATCAGAACTTACACCACAACTACGAAATGTGTCAAATGATAATTGCTGATTGTGTTATATCAGTCTTCCTGTCATCTAAGAAAATCAGTAGGAAAACAACTTGCCTTACTATATATATATATATATATATATATATATATATATATATATATATATATATATATAGAGAGAGAGAGAGAGAGAGAGAGAGAGATAGATAGATAGATAGATAGAGAGAGAGAAAGAGAGAGAGATTGATAATATTAGTGGTCAATATATACACACACACACATATATATATATAAATATATATATATAGAGAGAGAGATATTGATAATATTAGTGGTCAATATACATATATATATATATATATATATATATATATATATATATATAGAGAGAGAGAGAGAGAGAGAGATGGATAATATTAGTGGTCAATATACACACATATATATATATATATATATATATATATATATATATTAGTAGTAGTAATCTTATAAGTAACTACACTCGTTTCCGAAAATCTTGGGTTTCTTGATTTGGAAATGATCAAATCAATATCGAAGGGAAAAAAGGTATAAAAAAAAAGAAAGTGTCAAGAACATGAACGCCTGTCGAAAACAGTCGTTCATCATGCAGGTCCAAAGCCCAAAGAAATAAAACCCCGATACGAGTACGCAACTAACTAAATAAAGTGCTCAATACAATAAGTAGAGCAGACCTAGTTAAACCTAGAGAGCCAGACAAACCTACCAAGGTTTCACCTTAGCGGATCCGCTTAGGTGAAACCTTGATAGGTTTGTCTGGCTCTCTAGGTTTAACTAGATCTGGTATATATATATATATATATATATATATATATATATATATATATATATATATATATATATATATTGAGAAGAGGATAGAATCCAGGTAGAACTCAATGTCCAGAACAGAGTAATAATATCGGTAGCGAATTATGCATCGGAAAATAATTCATATTTATTATCTGTATCTCACTCATTTAAACCGTTATTTAACTCCTCTCTTTAAAACTTCTCTCTGTTAAATTTTAATCCCCACCTTCACCTTTAGGCCTTTCCTATCTTTCTTCTATTACATCTCTCTCTAAAGCTTTCATAAATCTAACTTTCAAACTTGTTTCCCACTCCCGCACATACACCCTCAATAAAATTTTGTTTTTATACCCGGAGTTATATTATCTGATTTCTTTTTGAATTTGTAGGTCTGATGAATTGGATCGTGATTACGATTCCAATGTAATAAATTATAACCATGGAATATTAGAGTTTGAGTTTTTTGTCATATATATATATATATATATATATATATATATATATATATATATATAAATAAATTAAAAAAACAGAGATATATGGTCGAAATTAGAGAAGGACGGGAGAGGTAGGAATAATTTTAAATCTATTTTTATTAAAATACGTAAGAGTAAGGGAATGCGTAAAGACCAGACATTGAATTATTTTACAGTTGGTCCATTGATTATATTTTATTTCCTCAGGAAAGTGATTTGTCCTGGTTTCTCAGATTTCCAACCACAAAAAAATGGTTTAAAATTTACATATTATTATATTTATACAAGCTTTTGAGAAGTAGTTTTAAGTTTATGTAAGGTGATAGAGAAGGGGGAGAGGAGGACGACAGATATGGTCGAAATTAGAGATGGAAGGGAGAGATAGGAATAATTTTAAATCTATTTTCATTAAAATACTTAAGAGTAAGGAAGTGAGTAAGGACCAGACATTGACCTATTTATACCTGGCCACTCGTATTCAAGGATACCCGTCTACCAGGGTGGCTAACCCATCGCTACTGCAGACTATGCTGTTAAAGTTTCTGAGAAAGAGTGTGTTATCCAGCGTGATCATTAATTTGAACAAGGCCAGCTCAAATCCTCGTGACAGATATCGACGGCCCAATTTCACTGACAATGTTTGGGTCAACCCGTAGTATGGCTTTCAGGTAGCCTTCACTCCGATAACATCAGGAAGTGGTGGCGAGATTCCGGTCTCATGGTCAGAATGCGAACGTTCTAACCACTCGGCCACTAATATATATTACGCATATTAGGCTTTTTTTAAAAATCATTTCATTCCCATGAAGGCCCATAAAGCCAGTAAAACACAAGGTGTTACTGAGTTTCAAACTCAGTAATACCTTGTGTTTTAATGAAAAAAGCAGAAAAAAAAACATTTACATGGTCGTTTGTCGACACCCGCTCACATCCGAATATTGCGATCATCATCATCATCTCTTCATATTCCGTATCTCCTCTCTGGTGGCAGTGGCTGAGATGGCTTTAAAGGCCCAGTCTACTCCTGAAGGGTCGTGAGCACGAGTCAACCGATGAGTGTGTGTGGTGGAGGCAGCTAGGCGAGTCGGGCCCGCATGACAGTACTTCGCAGATCCTCTTCATGTTGACGGTTGGACTCGAAAGTCTCGGTACCCCCTTGAATGGTCCCAGGTCAGGAAGCTTGATTATTAAGGAGGGGGAACAGGAAAAGGAGAGGAATCAAGAAGACAGCAGATAACGATTACCATCGCATTAAAATTTGTGAAGATCAAAGTTAGCTGGAAAGCAAGTACATTTGTCTATTTCGCGGCATATGGATCATTTAATGCCGAAATTTAAGTTTTTGGGGAGCATTAGTAATTTTCTTATAAAAATGTTAAGCAATGTCTAGTCTGGTCAGTACCTAGATGGGTGACCGTTTGATGACAATATGACACTGCATAAGAATGAGGATTTTGAGTTTGTTTCGCGGCATATCAACTCCTTATGGGTCATTTAATACTGAAATTTAATTTCTTGGGAGCATTAGAAATTACTTTTACATGTTAAGCAATGTCTAGTCTGGTCAGTACCTAGATGGGTGACCGCTTAATGACAATATGATACTGCCTAAGAATGAGGATTTTGAGGTCGTTTGTTTAGCGGCATATCAAGTCCATGTGGGTCATTTAATGCCAAAATTTAAGTTTTTGGGGAGCATTAGTAATTTCTTTTGCAAAAATGCATTATTTTTTAAAATTCAGTGCTAGAATTTTTTTTATTTTTTTAGTAAAATGTAATGCTGGCATTTTTTTTTTTTAACATGAAAATTTATTACTGGCATTTTTACTATAAAAATATATATACTTTCACAGAGTTTTGACTCCAGTTTGAGGATTAACAATTTGCCCATAGCTGGGACCCCAACAGGTGTTACCACCACGGCTCTGGGTAAACCAAGGAACACAAACGGTATTTCTACGCTCCTCAGAACCTCTTGATCGGGGATATTGCTGCCGGTTGTAGTTTATCGTCATAACCAGGACGGAGAAAGAAAGTGATCGAAAGAGAGTTCCACAAGCGAGAAGTGCGAGAAAAGAAATGGTTATCATAGAACTTACAGGGTACCTCGAAACAAATGTAAAGTGTAAAATGATGAGACCTAGCTGCCAATCTAGTACTGCGCTTAAATTCATAAAGTCTAGGTACCTTAACGGAAAGTTCATCAAAACAATTACCATGAAAGAATTTATAGAAAAGGCATAGGACAGCAAGATTACGATAGAAAAAATGTATTAAAATGACAACGAAAGCTGGGTACTATGGAAATTTTTTTCATAATTTGAAGTAAATAGAGATGTTTATATACAAATAGTTAATACATTTCTATATTGGTCCCATCCTTTGCATGAAGGTTGTATAAGCGATATTCGATTTCTAATCATATCATTGTTTAATTTTGGTCCGAAAAAAAACATTAATTACGATTTGAAACAGAAAAACAACATAACATTAATAAAACTATTGGTGCATAATTATCAGGCGTTTTTAAACAATATTTATTATGAAAAAAGAAACATAATAATTCAAAAATAACATTTTAAATGATTATTCCGGAGCGTATGATTATCGACACGCATTTTTATAACCTGAAAATAAAATATAATTTTTTTTCAAAAATGTAAACTAATTTTTATTAACAAACAAAACGCCTGATAATTATGCACCAACCAAATCGTAATTTGAGAAAGCCGTTATATACAGTTTACATATTAGACGTGTTGGTCGCCATATGTAATATCCATGCCAAAATCTTCAACGAAGTTTTTAAGAACGACTCCAATAAGAGCAATATACGTGTAATATAAAGGCATTGCTAATTATTTGGCTAATGGAAACCACTTCAATCCAAGAAAAAATGGATTGTCAGTGGTCAGAGATTAACGCAAACGTTACTGACAGAATAAGGCTATTGAATGTATAATGTAAATCCATAACTATTTTTATACATAAAAGTATTTATTATGAAAATAATAATAATAATAATTCATCAATAACATTTTTAAATGATTATTCTGGAGCCTCTGACAATCGACACGCATTTTTATAATCTGAAAATAAAATATTTTTCTTTAAAAAAATTAAACAAAATATCATTTTTATTAACAAATAAGTCAGCTACAAAAACGCCTGATAATTATGCACCAACCCAATATCATTAAAACTAAAGTGATCTTATTTAACCGGCACAGAGAAACTTTCCTCTCCCAATCAGTATGCTTGATGTTCGATTCCGTGAGTATCTCACTGCACCAACGAAATAAGAATGAGCAATTATAAATGAAAATTCAGAAATGAAGAAAGAAAAGGTCAACAAAAACATGACCGAAAGAAAAGAATATGAAAAAGGAGAAAGAATAACTAAATATGTAAAGGCAGAATGAAAAAAAAATCGTTTTTCCTTCTTCTTGATTTCTTTTATTCATTTTTTTCCCATTTTTCACATACTATTCAGTTTGTTCTTTCTTTCTTTATCATGAAAATCAAACGTGAAGAAAGAACGAATGAAATATGAATGAAAAATCCTAAAGAAAATACGAAGGCAAACATGAAAAATAACGAATAAAAAAAAATAACAACGAATGAAAATGACGGGAGATGATTAAATACCGATAAAATAAAAAAAAATCCATTTTTTTTCAAGATGTTCCCATTGAAACATTGTGTCCAAGATTGTCATTTTTTTTTTTTTCAAATAGACCTTCAACGCCTCTTTACACAGATCAGCCAGCAACGACAATATGGCGGGTGATCTTTCATATACTTTGTCAGCATGCAGCTATCAGAGCGTTAGCAAAGATTTTTCTGTTGAATGCCAGATGCTCGTGAAAGGAGACCAGCAGTCGAGGAACGATCTTTTGTTAAGGTCAAATGTTGAATTGCCTTTGGGGTGTAAATTAATGTGGATCTCGAGGAGGCAACATAGAGCTGGAATTTGCAGAGATTATCTTTGCTATATTCTAGGGATTCTGGAAATTGGAAGACGACTGTATAGATCTATTTGTAGACCTATTGGTTGCCGCGAAAAGATAAGATGGAAAAACAAGATGGAGGCTCGAGTGGAGGAATTATATTTGAAATAAAGGAAGTGAGATGGGAAGGGGGCGGCGAGAGAATATGAAAAGGTCGGAAGATGATGATAGAAGTTAGCAGCTATAGGGGAAGGCAAAATGATAAGGGGAAAAAGAAGGAAAGTAGAGAGCGTAAAAAGAAAAAGAAAAGAAAAAAGAAAGAAAGAAAGAATCAAATAAACTAAGAGGATTTTGAAATACAGGCATGACACTAAAGAAAGAAAGAAAGAAAGAAAGAAAGAAGACGGTTTTGAAATACAGGCATGATACTAAAGAAAGAAAGAAAGAAAGAAAGAAAGAAAGAAAGAAAGAAGAGGATTTTAAAATACAGGCATGACACTAAAGAAAAAGAAAGAAAGAAAGAAAGAAAGAAGAGGGTTTTGAAATACAGGCATGATACTAAAGAAAGAAAGAAAGAAAGAAAGAAAGAAAGAAAGAAAGAAAGAAAGAAGAGGATTTTAAAATACAGGCATGACACTAAAGAAAAAGAAAGAAAGAAAGAAGAGGGTTTTGAAATACAGGCATGACACTAGAGAAAGAAAGAAAGAAAGAAAGAAAGAGAGAAAGAAGAGGATTTTAAAATACAGGCATGATTCTAAAGAAAAAGAAAGAAAGAAAGAAAGAAGAGGGTTTTGAAATACAGGCATGACACTAAAGAAAGAAAGAAAGAAAGAAAGAAAGAAAGAAAGAAAGAAAGAAAGAAAGAAAGAAAGAAAGAAAGAAGAGGATTTTAAAATACAGGCATGACACTAATGAAAAAGAAAGAAAGAAAGAAGAGCGTTTTGAAATACAGGCATGATACTAAAGAAAGAAAGAAAGAAAGAAAGAAAGAAGAGGGTTTTGAAATACAGGCATGACACTAAAGAAAGAAAGAAAGAAAGAAAGAAAGAAAGAAAGAAAGAAAGAAAGAAAGAAAGAGAGAAAGAAGAGGATTTTAAAATACAGGCATGACACTAAAGAAAAAGAAAGAAAGAAAGAAAGAAGAGGGTTTTGAAATACAGGCATGACACTAAAGAAAGAAAGAAAGAAAGAAAGAAAGAAAGAAAGAAAGAAAGAAAGAAAGAAAGAAAGAAAGAAAGAAAGAAAGAAGAGGATTTTAAAATACAGGCATGACACTAAAGAAAAAGAAAGAAAGAAAGAAGAGGGTTTTGAAATACAGGCATGATACTAAAGAAAGAAAGAAAGAAAGAAAGAAAGAAAGAAAGAAGAGGGTTTTGAAATACAGGCATGACACTAAAGAAAGAAAGAAAGAAAGAAAGAAAGAAAGAAAGAAAGAAAGAAAGAAAGAAAGAAGAGGGTTTTGAAATACAGGCATGACACTAAAGAAAGAAAGAAAGAAAGAAAGAAAGAAAGAAAGAAAGAAAGAAAGAAGAGGATTTTAAAATACAGGCATGACACTAAAGAAAAAGAAAGAAAGAAAGAAGAGGGTTTTGAAATACAGGCATGATACTAAAGAAAGAAAGAAAGAAAGAAAGAAAGAAAGAAAGAAAGAAGAGGGTTTTGAAATACAGGCATGACACTAAAGAAAGAAAGAAAGAAAGAAAGATAGAAAGAAAGAAAGAAAGAAAGAAAGAAGGAAAGAAAGAAGAGGGTTTTGAAATACAGACATGAAACGAAAGAAAGAAAGAAAGATACAAAAATATCGAGAAAAAAGAAAGAAGTGGAGAGATAAGGAACAGAAGGAAAGAAATTGAGAAAGAAAGAAGCTGAGAAAGAAAGAAATAAAGTTATCAAGTGAAAAAGAACTGGCTAAAGAAAGAAAAGAACGAAATAATTCAAAAAAGAAAGGAAGAAATAACGTTTTCAATAGAGAAAGAAGAAATAAAGAGGGAATGAATTCGAGAGAGAAAGAAAAGGAGGGGGAAAGAAATCAGTTGAGAAAGAAAGGAAGAAATAATGTAGTGACGAGAGAATGAAGTCGAGAGAGAAAGATATAATGATGTCGAGAAAAAAGAAAGAAAGACGTCAATAACAAAGAAAGAAGTAGAGTAACAATTATAGGAAGACGTCGAGAAAAAAGATGTCGAGAGAGAATTGGAGAAAGAATGAATGAAAGAAAGATGTCGAGAACGTAAGAAAGAACTCGTGAAAGAAAAAAAAGGAAAGACGGAAGAAAAAATGAATAACACGAGAAAGAAAAAAGAAAGAAATTTTTTTAAAAAGATGATACCTCTTCAATAATATTTTTTAGAAACCTTTTTCAATTTCTGTTTTGTTGCTATGTCGTTATCTACCTATATTATTCGATCTCGTCATCATCTTCACCTTTCAGTATTCTTCTCCATGACTATTCACATTTTTGACTTAACCACTCCATATGACACATACATTCTTGAATCTTCTTCTGAGATATTTAAAGACTCAATTCTGGTTTGTAAATTATTCATTTTTGCGTTCTTTTGACTGTTTTTTTAAATTTCTTTGTTTTGGTTTATTTTGGATTTTTACTTACTTTTTTTTTTTCTTTTTATGGAGGAAATAACGAAACGATTTTATTAGATTAAATGTAGCTGACTTTTACGAATAGACATGACGCTACTACTATTAACAATGATAATAGCAACAGCGAAACAAAATCATCCTTGTCGTTCGTTAATTGAAAATAAAGTAGAAGACACGCGTGTCTAACGAATAAAATATAATAAATAAATGATTAAACCAAATGAAGTTAGCGATAAACAAAACTGAAAATAATTTTTAGAGATTAAAAACGACGGCGATGAATAATAAATTACTGAAAAAAATTTACAAATACTCTAAACAAAACATGTAAACAAATGACGGATGAAGAGGTTGCCAAAATGGCGGCAGGATGAGTAAGAGCAACGGAAATAAACTATGAAGAAAGAACAAAAATGATGGAAAAAGAATTGCAAGTGGATATAAATGGGGGATTAGCAGACGACAAAAAAATGAGTAACACGAAAAATATAAACCGGTGAAGGAAAAAGAATTAATAAAAAAAAAAAAAGGAATGAAAGGAAAAAAAATGATACGAAATGGCGGAAAGAACGAAAGAGAAAGAGAAATAAGAAAGAATGAAAAAGGAAAAATTTTTTTTTTAAAAAATAATCGTTAAAAAATAGACGGAAGGATGCGGATATTTTTAGATAAATAAAATAAGCAACATAAAAACTATGATTCCATATTAAAGTGAAAATACACTGATCTCAGGGATTTAATTTGAAGTGAATTGGATTAAAGTGTTCTGAGATAGAAACACGCAAAGAGATGACTTAAACAAATAAAGACAAACTTGTAGTGGAACATACGCGCGCACACACACACACACACACACACACACACACACACACAGACAGAGAGACACATACACATATATAGATAGACAGAAAAATAGATAGAAAGAGATATATTGTAAAGTAGTCATTCAAAGAATAAATCAATAAAGTTAATGTAATTAATGGCGAACTCACTTCTCTAACAGATTAAATTAGGCATTAACTCACTGACCACTCGCTGGACGACACGATCCTTGTTTTTTATTAATTGCACAATGGATTAGATGTTCGCTTCATATTGCATAGATTGTATTTTTTTTCCACAATTTCAGGCAATTTCGGGTAAAATTCCAAGACGAAAATGAAGGTGATATTCGTCGAAAGCTGTTTTGTTAAAAAATGTGTTATTATTAACAGTTGAGAATTCTTTTGAGCGTGCAGAAATGCGACGCTAGATTTGGCGAATATTATAGTAATGTAGAAATTAAGAATTTCTATTATTGTGTGTTTCCATTAAAATGACGTGGACTATTGGTTTAATCATTAGAGCAATGCCCCAGAAGATTTCAGATCTATATGTATATATGAATAAAGACAAACGGAAATTTACTCAGCTGACGTGGTTCGTATTCTTATCAAATATGAGGATTTTATTTTGCAACAATTATATATAAACAGAAGTAAATATGTCCTTAGTTTTCCAGAATTTCCAAAACTCTCAGAAGTATATAAATTATGGAGGATTCTAAGTGATATAAGTTCATGTCTAATAAATAATAGTGAGTAAATGTTGTTATTGTTGTTGATTAAATAATTATTATTTAGTTTATTTTAAGAGGAGGCTCGTAATGGATAACGGCTTGGATTGAGGAATCGGAGAGCCGAGTTCGAATTCCAGTCGAATCCATTACATTCACTTATGTGAATTCCCTTAGGAAAGGTTTGAATCCTCTTCTTCTCCCTCCAGGACAGACTGGGTTCTATAGCCTTGGATGGCAACTGGTCTAGGAGAAAGAAAACTCTGAATTCAAACTCGGAGTGGAGCCCCGAAGGAGGATGGACGGCACTTTGTGCTACCTTACGGCAATTCCTGCATTATTATTATTATCAACATCACAGTGGAGTAATGGATAGCGGCTTTGATTGAGGAATCGGAGAGCCTAGTTCGAATTCCAGTCGAATCCATTACATTCACTTACGTGAATTCCCTTTGGAAAGGTTTGGATCCTCTTCTTCTCCTCCTGGACAGACTGGGTTCTATAGCCTTGGATGGCAACTGGTCTAGGAGAAAGACAACTCTGAATTCAAACCCGGAGTGGAGCCCCGAAGGAGGATGGACGGCACTTTGTGCTACCTTCCGGCAACTCCTGCAGCCGCGTTGGTACCAAACTGTATTTGTTTATCCTCTTCCTTTGGACTCTGCTAGCAAGGCCGAGAGGGGGAACTAGACGTCTGGGCAGCCCTAGTTCTCCATATATCCCACCCAGGCTCGCAGCGCACCGTGCTACTCGATCGTCCAAAATCCAAGCTCAGAGTCCAAAGAAAAAACATCCAAAACGAGTAAAGCAAAAGTAACTAAGTAAAGTGCCCAATACACTAAGTAGAGCAAATCTAACTATGAACCTAAAGAGCCAGGTAAACCTACCTAGGTTTACCTGGCTCTTTAGGTACATAGTTATATATATATATATATTATATATGTGGCATTTATTGGAAAATGTTCAGTGATAGAGCTAATATATTCAGTTGTATGGATATGAGTTTGTGACTCTGCGCTTCACGCTTTTGTAATCATCAGACAAACTGGTTTATTTTTTTCTTAAATTGAATCTGTTTATGCTTGTTTGTGTTTGATTATGTTCCGTGGCGGGAGGGGAAAATTCTCCCCTGTGTCCGTTTTGGGATGACACTTTTACACACGCAGACATACATACATACAGGTGTATGCATTATAGTTCACAAAACACACCCATATAAACAATACGAGATTAGGCGCAGATACATATCCCTGCGTTCGAGCATAGATATATATACGCAATTGTAATTCTATTTCGGTGTTGAGACTCTATGTGTGTGTGTGTGTCTATGTGTGTGTGTTGATTTGCGCACACACACGAACATATATATATATATATATAATATTTGAACTTTAGCGTTGCGATTTGTACGCTCCAACACAACATAGCCGTTAATAAATAGCTCATTCTTAAAAACATCTTTCGATCGGAAAAACACATTTATTTCGACTCCCAGTTTTGATTCTAAAGGAAAAAATACAGCCCGAAGATGAATGCATGAAGCATTTGAAAGTACTAGCTGAATTAAAAAATACACCATATCCATTTTATACATAAGGATCTCATCAGTCACTGGATTATTAGTAGTATAATGCTTATAATTATGTCTACTAGCGAAGGGATTTCGCCAATAATTGCATTAATATTGCTAATTGATTCAAGGTATGATTAACTTTTTGTAATATAAATTTATATGCTGCCTATTTTACCACATATATATATATATATATATATATATATATATATATATATATATATATATATATATATATATATAATTTATTAGAAAATTATAACATAAATATGTTATAAAATCACTACAAAAATAGCCATTTTGTTTCAACACTTCTGGTGTCATATCAAGTGATGGTATTGAATGTAGAGTAAAGGGTTTTTATTCTACATTTAATACCATCACTTGGTAAGACACCAGAAACAGTATAGGTATTTTATATAGTGATTTTATAACATATTTATGTTATAATTTTCTAATAAATTATATTTGCTCTACTCTGTATTGAGCACTCTTTTAAGAATAGTATTTTTTGGTTATTGGAATTTATTCTGTATACACCAATCCTATACTTTGATATATATAAACATATATATATATATATATATATTATGAAATGGACAAAGAACGACAATTATTTAAAGACATTTTTTATGTTTAATATTCTTTTTATAGATACAAGTACGAATATTTTTCTATGAAAATTTCTCGGACATTTCTATTTATTAAGTTAGATTCGGGGCCAGAAACGGGAAATGTTTACAACAGTCTGTAGATTCTGTAGCGCCTGTGACTAAACGTCAACGTATAATCGTTTGACTGCCAAAAAGAAAATGCGGTGCTTGTATCCACAGTAATATATCGATGCACAGTGGTACCAATTTGGCTTTCGTCTGATCTGCAAACTGAAAACTGACTTCGGCGGGAAACAAACTCCCATGTTGTTTTCACTGCTTCGCAGAGCAGCGACTTTATCGATTTTGGGAGAGACGGTCGAGGCCTATAGACGCCATCTTTCTACCCGGGATGGTAGGCTGACCACTTTGATCATCTGTAACCTTTCTACCTATATCATTATCTTTTTTTTATTCTAATTAATGAGATAGACCGTAAAAAGGATTTTCTTTCTTCTCAATTGGGGAACAAAAGAATATAATCAATACAATAAATGTTGTGGCTTACCATTCATGTACCCTTATATATATATATATATATATATATATATATATATATATATATATATATCTGTGTGTGTGCATGTGTGTGTGTGTGTGTGTGTGTATGTGTCGACTAGGATATTATTGGAGGATAATTCCTTTATGGCAAGAAGATTTTGTAAATAAAGAGCTCAATATTAAGAAATCAAGCTTTAATTGTAAATAGTGATTTTCCAAACGTAGATTAGATGTGGCACAAGGCCGAATGTATGGGGCACCCAGTGAGGATCGAACTCACTACTCAGTCGTAATTGATCTAGCGAGATAAGCTTGTTAACCATTACACCACGTCGAAGTGCCGTAAATGATATTCTAAGCGTAGATTAGATGTAGCACAAGGCCTAGAGTGTGGGGCACCCAGTGAGGATCGACCTCACTAATCAGTCGTAATTGATCTAGCGAGACAAGCTTGTTAACCATTACACTACGTCAAAGTGTCGTAAATGATATTCTAAGCGTAGATTAGATGTATCACAAGGCCTAGACTGTGGGCCACCCAGTGAGGGTCGAACTCACGACTCAGTTCTAATTGTTCTAGCGAGACAAGCTTGCTAACTGTTACATTATGTCGAAGCAAATGCATTTCGAATCGTAGCTTAGATATGGCACAAGGTTGAAAATGTTGAAAAACGCAGTGAGGATTAATTCTAAATGAGTGAATAAGAAATTTAAAACTTATCTTCCCGACTCTGAGTTTCTCGGAAATAACTACGCTCTTCAGGAGCAAAAATAAAACAAATGAGTTTATTTATTGATATCGTATCTAGTTGAAAGTGCATTACATTAACAGAAAACGTTAATCTCAGTAGATTTATTTTATAAAATATACAATTGTGGCACAAGGCCGAAAAGCACGAGCTAGTTTAAGGCTGGTCGTTAATTATTATCCTATGCCTAGCTAATCAGATTTACGGCCCATTCACTCGTTACAATTTTCACATTCGCCAAAAGAACTCATCTATCGTCATTCAATCCTCCATAAACCATAATACCTCATACAAACGGGGACTTACAAAACGTACCCCATGAGAGAAAAATTTCATGATCTTAAAAATGAAATACATAAAAAAAAACTACGGATGATATAAAATGAGAGGAGAGGGGATGAAATCAAAACAAAACTAATACATAAAAACAAACAAAATAAGGATAACTGATGTTAGTTGGACCCGTCCAGCCCTCAAAAGATTTAATAGAGGCCGCTATATTCTGGCTTTAGACAAGGAAGAGGGTAATGATAAAATAAATTCGGCCATAAGGAAAGAAGAATGCTGACCCAGTGGAGATGAAAAAAAGGGGCCAATAACAAACTGGGCAGGTTTGGAATCTCGACTTGGATTGTAACCAAAGATGCAGACGGGAACAGGTCGGGAACAACACTTACTCTCATTAACTAGGTACACAAAAGAGGTCTATCCTAACCATGGGAGGAGTCTACAGGAAACCACCCCGATGTGACTTAGGTGGACCTAAAAAAAAGAAAATCAAGGCTAGCCACGTTCGTATTTGGTCTTTTTTAAGAACGTTATTACGTGACGCAATGTAATCGGAGATTATCCGATTATGTCTATCTACATTATTTACATTACTCGGATTATTATTATCCCCATATTCATTGGCATATTCACAACGTTTTGGCTGTTGTACTCTCCAGCCTTCTTCAGATGACTGGAATTTCAATCACTAGATCCCTGGAATGGCGGAGCCTGGTCTTGGGGAGTTGACAGAAACACAAAACCTGTTGAGAGCCACAAGAGATAGGGTGAAGTCGAGAGCCATGATCGCCTGAAAGGACACGGGACATAAAACGAAAGAAGAAGCATCTACTTTAGACACGGCATCTGTCAGATTCTTCATGCTATATTTCTTCTGATTCTTGGGGACAAAGGTTCGAGGAATGTTTATGAAACTTTCAGTGGTTTTATGAGGCAATTCAGCACTAAAAGTAAGGAAGCACGAGACGTTAGGATAGGTATGTTCAATGCATCGCTAGTTGTCTAATACACTCTTTGAATGCATTTAACTCTTCCCGCCATTATAGACGCCATTTTCAATATGGCAGCCGAGGAAGGATAGAGGATAGGTCGGCCAAAACACGGTAAGAGCATAAGAATTCATATAAGGCTTCTTTTTTTAAAATTGTAGACAGAAATAAGCCCTTTAACACTACACTGCAACGGTTGCAAATCCAACCAATTAGTGCGACCCCTACCGGCGACTAGGAAGAATATCTGAAATTAATATGCGTAAGTAATACTTCCCTTTAGGCAAAGTCATCATTAAATTTGCGCTTGCTTCCTAAGAACGTCCCAGTTTTCAACAACGATTTATTTCTTCCCTGTCAGGTGGGACAATGGCCGATGGCTTGCATTATTTCACCATAAATGAACGCAGGGTTCACGAATATCGAATTAAAGTTTCGTAAGCAAGTTAGTTGGACAAGTTTGGATTTTCTTTTTCTGTCTCCCTGGGACTGCTGTACGACTCGGCGTAATGACTAACTTTTCAAGCCAGGCAGCCGTTTGGGAATACCAGGTGCTCTAACTTTGGATGTACGACTGGTGTCATGGATAAGGACTCGGAATTGTTAATCGGAGAGCCGAGTTCAAATTCCGATCAGATGCGTTATATTCACTTACGCGGAAATACCCTTGGAAAAGGTATAAATCCACCACTTCTCCCTCAGCTATGGGTTAATTAATAAGACTTGTATCACTTAGACCATTAATATCTCCAAAGAGAAAATAGGATCGCGTAGCATCAAGGTAAATCGGGCTCATCACCCGAACAACAGCCTGGGAGAGAAGGTTACACTATTGATTTCTGTCGCTAGACAACTAAGGTATAGGTGGTTTTTTTTTGTTGCGGGGGGTCTTATTAGTGTGGATGTTTATTTGTTTATTACTGGCCTTGTACAAAAACAAGCAATAAATATACGTTTAATGCCACAAAGTATTGCCAGACGCTTTAAGCTTAGATATGGAGAACGACATGAATTTGAAAACAGTGAGTGTTATTCCAATTCCAGTTGCGAAAATACCTGACTAATCATTATTATCTCCAGGAAATTCTTGAAATATTTTCTGACTTTAAATAGCCTGCAAAAAAAGTTTGATAAGCCGTAAAAAAAAACAACAAAGTAGACAAAATTTAGCTATTGGCCTTGCATTTAAATCTTTGAAGACTCTATGTGGCAGCGAGAAGTGTGAGAAAAGAAACTATAAGAATTGAATATACTGTTAAATCTAGCTAGTTCATTACTCAATCGGTGAGACCTAGCTGCCAATCTAGTAACCCGCTTAAGTCCATGCGGTCGAAAAATAGAATTGCGTACCAGATATTTAGATTTCGACATTACATAACCAACAGAGATCGATATGCCGCTAAACAAAATCAACCAACAAACCCAAGCAAGGCGATAATGCCACTAAGACGCAAAAGGGTTACTTGGAGTTAAAAAGAATGAGAAAACTTTAGTGAGGAGAAAAGAAAAGAGAATAAAAGAACAGTTTCCATGAAGACAAAATATGGCGATTGGCATTGCATTTAAATTTATGAAGCCTTATGAGAAATGTGAGAAAAGTAAATATTAGAATCTAGCTAGTTCAGCAGAAATTAAGTGAAACCTAAGTGCCAATCCAGTAATCCGCTTAAGTTCATTCTCCCCGAGTAGCAAGGAGGAGGAATCATCAGAAAAATATGAATATATTTATAGAAAAAGCCTGAGGGGGCCATGTCACACAGTGCGAAATTGATTAAAGTCGAGCTACCTGTCCACGATCGATTCCGTTACAGATTCTTCTTTGAATTTTATCAAATATCTCGAGATATCTAGCCGGAGCATCAAACAGATATGACAAAAGCATCCAAGGCACAAACGAATAGCATATTTATAAATGTGCAAGATGTATTCTAACAAGAAAAAAAAATGTCTGGCCCGATAAAGTGAAGCAACTTTATTAGCGCTAGACCTAGAAATTGTTTCCCTATAATCACTCCACTTGAGCCCAAGACGGCGCGATAATTTCTCTCCAAGAGGTAAGCATCAGCCATGCTGATTACAGGTACAAATGGTTCTCTACAGTGATTAAATGAAATCAGTTTTATTTTGGTTGATTAATGTTGTTTATCGGCATATCAACACCTCCATGGGTTATTTAACGCCGAAATATAGACATTTTTATTGGTTTGGTTTGGTTGATTTTGATTAACGGCATATCAACCTCTATGGGTTATTTAATGCCGAAATCTAAATATTTTGAACACAATTTTATGGCTTCAATTAAATGTACACCCTTGTGCAAATTAACTGAAACACCTGCTTTAGTTTCCTTTCTTTCACCATAGCTAGTTCAGCTGCAGATCACTGAGACCTATGTGCCAATCCAGTAACCCGTTTAAGTTCATATGTTCGAAATACCAAGGAGTAGAGCTCATCAGAAAAAAAACTGTCATGAATATATTTACAGAATAGGCAGAGGTATTGAATATAAATTAAATTGGGGAGTTTAATCTTCAATGGGAACCACACGATTTTACGCTATACCCAATACTAGGACCAAGTCAAAGTAGAGAGTTTCTGAATTAGCTTGTTTTATGGATATTCGAGTAAGTATTGGAGATGATGAATATATGTAGAATGTATAACGGCTGACGTCCAGCGTCAGCGGTTATACATCCTACGTATATTCATAATCTCCAATACATCCTACATATAGTTGAAGATGTAATCATTATAGTAATTGGGGTATCATCCTCTCGAGAGAATGTTCCACAAAGCAGCGGCTCTTGGAACGGATCTGGCCGAATAGAACATCCTCTTTACTAATGGAATCTAAAGGGAATAAGGATGATTACAACCCGTATACGTGATATGTCGTCTTAGCTCTAAAGGTCTGAACTGGTAGAAACGGGGGATGAAGCCTGGCCGTACATTTTCCGTGGAAATAGCGATAGCGTAGGAAGAGGCCTGCTATGATGCGCCTGTTTCGAACACCGGAGCAATGATTAGGTTTAGCAAATGCTTCATTTTGTTGCGTTTTCAACCAGAAGCTACACTTATATATCTAATTTAATCCAATTTTGGGAGTAAGCGACAGAAAAAAACGCCAAACCATCTGGATATTGACCATGTTAATGGTCAATACCTAATTTCAAACACCGAAGCTGGAAATAGACGACTGAGCAGTTCCGACCTATGTATAGCAGCAATACTCCATTTCTGGAGTGATCTGACTTTCCAGACCGATTTAAGGAAGCGATCATTTTCCCAGCGTCTTTAGCAATGTTTCATATATATATATATGACGACAGAAATCGATTTAATTGATTCCCCATTTGCGATTCTCTCTTGCCTCTTGATTCCTTAGGGAACATAGGGCCACAACAACACCTCTCCAATGGACACGGTTCTGGGCGATCCTCTTCAGCTCGGTCCATATCGTGTCGGCTGCCTTCACATCTGAGTCAACACTTCTGCGCCAAGTCTGTTTTGGTCGACCGACTTTTCGCTCCCCTTGTTGATTCCAGTCAAGGGCCTGCCTGGCGACACTAGAAGCAGGCTTCCTGAGTGTGTGGCCGATTCATCCCCATTTCTATTTCTTGATGTCAGTCTCGATTGGGGCTTGTCTGGTCTTGTCGCACAGTTGGTCGTTGGAGACGACTTCCGGCCACCTGATGTTGAGGATGTTCCTGAGACATTCGTTGGTAAGTGTCTGTGATGATGAAAACTTAGTTTTGACTTTTGAAGCATTCAATGTCACAAGCCAGTTTTTTTCCGTATTAAGCGGTTAGAGCTCGGTCAGATGTGAGATCAGATTCTAGACCCTGTTCATCTAGATATTTGTTGAGCCACTTTGTCGCTTAAATTGGAAAGTAGCCTTAAAAAAACGCGACTAACTCAATCGATTATATGCCTGTTGACAAGAAAAATTAGAACGACGGTTTTTAGCGCTTAGTTTATGAAAATAACTGATCGAATGGTCAACACATTTTTGTCGCATCGAGAGCCCATAAAATTAAACGGTGAACAATATCATTGATTCTGTCTTTTCCATCGCCGTCTTTCCTTCTCCCAACCCTCTTCCACGATCTCTTTGTCCCGCATTGATCTTCTCTCTTCAGACTTTAGAGTCTCTGAATTTTTCTTTCTTTTTTTTCCCTTTTTTTTCTACACTTTCTTTCCACCTACTTATCCTTCCCTCTTCTTTCTTTCATTTTTTTTTCTTTTTATCTTATTTGTTCTTGTTCTCTTCTTTTTTTGTCTTTCTTTCTTGCCGTTATCTTCCCTACTTTCTTCAGGTTTTTTCTTTCTTTCTATTTCCTTGTCCTTCGTTATTCATAATCCCTCAATGCGATACTAAATTGACGTAAGCTGACATATGCCATACTTGTGTGTCTTCCCATCTTTTTAAGGGGCAAACTGTGACAGAGACAATATATTTATGAAGCGAGGAATTAATCCGCTATTTTTTATACAAATGTTCAACCAATACATGGCCCAAGAGTCACTCAAATTAGAAGGTGAATGTGTCGTGTTGTATGAGCTTTAGTGATGGTAAGAAGTGTAGTCCGTGCGATTCTGCAGGAAAGATAACGATAAATCTAAGACTAGAAGAGATCAAGATTATAATGATTGGCAAAACATCCTGCCGGGAAACTGTCTGACTGGAACTTACTCCTCACAAATGGAATATGAATGGAATAGAGTGTACATAATATGGTGGGCCCGAGCAACAAATTTATTTATTTATTTTGTTGATAATGGCCAAAACCAGTTGAAAACTTAGAAATGTATAAAAGAACTAACACTAAAATTATCTTCGCGAAAGCTGTAGTTCTTGGGAAGAAGCTGACCGAGTGGAATTTATTTCTTAATAAAGGTTTATATGAAGGGAATGAGGACAATTCACTCTTGTGTACGTGAAATGGTGGGTAAATTTGTAAAGGAGAGGGTTCGTTGGACTAAGGTAAGTATGTCGTCAGAATACATGCCATGGTGATAGCGATAGAGTAGCCAGAGGCACGCAACGTTTAGTCTGGAGAAAAAAAAGGGTATGTTTTCATTTCTTTTCTTTCTTTCGTTCTTTCCTTTATTTATTTCTTTCTTGCTGGCCTTTTTTTTCTTGCTTCCTTACCTTTCTCTCTTTCTTTTTTCTCCATTTCTTTCTTTCCTTTATTTATTTCTTTCTTCCTGGCCTTTCTCTCTCTCTTTTTTCTTTTTTGCTTGCCTTTCTTCCTTCCTTTCTGTCTTTCTTTCTTTCTTTCTTTCTTACTGGCATTTCTTTCATTCTCTCCTTCCTGTCGTCCTTCCGCATATTTTTATGTTTTCATTCCTTTCTTTCTTTTTTCTTTCTTTCTTTTCTCTCTTTCTTTTTTCTTGTTTAATTGCCTTCCTTCGTTCCTTCCTTTTGTTTTCTTCCACATATTTGTATGTTTTCACTTCATTCTTTCTTTCTTTCTTCCTTTTTTCTTTTTTCTTTCTGGCCTTTCTCCATTTTTTTCTTGTTTGTTTGTCTTTTTTCTTTCTTTCTTTCTTTCTTTCTTTCTTTCTTTCTTTCTTTCTTTCTTTCTTATATCCTGTTTTCATATTTTGATGTTTTCATTTCTTTCTTTCTTTCTAATCATTCTCTTTTGTTTCTTCTTTTCTTTCTCTCTTCCTTCCTTTCTTCCTTCCTTTCTTTCTTTCTTTCTGGACTTTCTCTTTTTCTTTTTTCTTGTTTGCTTGCCTTTCTTTCTTTCTTTCTCTCTCTCTTTCCTTCTTTCTAATCATTCACTTTTCTTTCTTTCTTTCTTTCTTGCCTTTGTTTTTTTCTTTTTCGTGTTTGCTTGCCTTTCTTTCTGTTTTCCTTTTTTTCTTTCTTTCTTTCTTTATTTCTTTCTTTCTCTTTTTCTTTTTCCTTGTTTGCTTGCCTTTCTTTTCTTTCTCTCTTCCTTCCATTCTTTCTTTCTTTCTTTCTGGACTTTCTCTTTTTCTTTTTCTTGTTTGCTTGCCTTTCTTTCTTTCTCTCTCTCTTTCTTTCTTTCTAATCATTCTCTTTTCTTTCTTTCTTTCTTTCTTTCTTTCTTTCTTTCTTTCTTTCTTTCTTTCTTGCCTTTGTTTTTTTCTTTTTCGTGTTTGCTTGCCTTTCTTTTTTCCTTTTTTCTTTCTTTCTTTCTTTCGTTCTTGCTTGCTTTTATCTTTTTTTTCTCGTTTGCTTGCCTTTCTTTCTTTCTTTCTCTTTTCTTGCTGTTTTCCTTCTTTGTTCTTTTCCTTTTCATTTGTTTTATGTCATTTCTTCATTCGAACGAAACTCTTCATCGCGGCACCTTCCACGCTGAAGTTTTTGCTTCATTTCTTTTACTATTAACCCCCCACCCACCCTCACCTGTAACCTTTTCCAAAACACCTGCGTGCTTATATTCACACACACACACACACACACACACACACACACACACACACACACACACACACACACACACACACACACACACACACACACACACACACGTGCGCGCATTCAATCGTATTGAACATCTGACGTACTTCTGCCTTCTTTCTTTCCATGTTATTTTCTCAAATCAAAGATTGTCTTTTTGTTTCTCTTTTATCTCTTAGAAATGCTTCCGCTATGAACCGCTGGCGGGCTTGCAACTGAATGTACACGCATGCGCAGTGGAGACTGCAGGAACTGGCACGGGCGAAATGCTTGGTTCTTTCTCTGCTTGTCTGCGTTCCTGCGCGTCTGCATGCCAAACTGTTTGAGTAACACTCATTCCTCTTCATTTTGCATTTGTGCTTTCAGTTTCATCGTTTCGTAAAGACAATGCCGGGTATTCTCGCATCCAGCTTTCTTTCGTTCTTTCCCTTCTTTGTCTTCGCTACCTTCTCCCTCTCCCTCCTTTTTCTCTTGCTTTTTATAAGTGACAAATACATCCATCCTTACTCTCCATCAATGCCTATCCTTGCTCTCCTTCTTTTGCTTTTTTACCTCTCCCTACCGACAGGTTTGACATTATTATTCCGTTTCTAGCTAGCTATTGACGGACAACTTAGCAAATAGATTTGTAGAGAGCTTCGTCTCTGAAAAACCATATATTTGTTTACTATTTGCATAAGTATAATATATACCGTGAAAATATATCTTTTATTGCCTTTAAGGAAGGTACTTCCAAAAATGTTCTAAAAATGATGAATAAAGGGCCCCAAACTTGATGAAAACAAAGTTTTATCGTCGAAATGTTTATGTTATTATCAAGGGGAATGTTCAAGGTATTTTTGAATATTTTATTAAGTTTTTTTTAATCCTTTCTAAGTACGTTCAAAATTTGGGTTATGGTGAATATTTTCCTAAATTTTTAAGATTACTCAGTACATAAAAATTTAATAAAAAAGGCGCACATGTCATTTTCTTCAGTTATGTAATTCTCCGTAGAACATTAGACCTTCTATCACCTTGTCAAACACGGCAACATAGTAACTGCTATTTAAAAACTCAGCTACTTTCGGGTTAAAAAATGAATTTCTCAGATATTGTATACTTAAAATAAATAATATTCGTTTCAAATCAGATTATTTATATTTTAAATCAGGTAATATTACTTAAATATAGTTTCAGAAAAGTAAAATTTATTTTTGGGAGATTTTTTAATTAAAGAGAATTACATTGCAATGCAAAACGACTATAAAAGGTAACTAATCAGTTATTTTAGACAAAAAAAAAAAACGCCGTCCAGGCAATTTAAATTAGTTTCTAAATAGAGCAATGCATTTTAATTATTGAAAATATTAAATTTATTCTATCAGCTTGAAATTAAAACAACTTAAAAAAAAATCTTCGAGAAAGATTTTTCATTTTAAAAAATTAATTTTAAACCCCTTATGTATAGCGTTTTGTATTGTTTCTTTTTGTGAATGTCTAATATATCCTCGTGCTTGTAAAATCTCTTTATTTTTACGGATAAAATACTAATGTTTATAAACATTACAATATTCCTGGGGTTTTTTTCCCAGTTGGTACATTATTGTGCTTATAAAATACACATAGGATGTGAGTCAAAATAATATCCAAATTTTACAGGGAAGACATTTTTTGTCGGCATATATCCGATAAACATATGGAGAAAGACAGACACGGAGCCTGAAGAATTGGGAAACGAACATATTCGTCCTTGGTGATATAAATCGATTTATAGATATGAAAGTAGTGATAGTAATAAGTATGAATTAGTTTTATCGACATTACATTCGTTCATGTATCGATCATTGAAATTTAGTTTACCGATTCCGCCTAAAATGTATGCACACTTCAGGAAAGGAAAAACTAGCATTTCCGATTTCATTTAGGTTAATTTTCTTTTCTATCATACTTATTTCCCTAAAATTGTTCCTGATATATACAAATATATATCCTTATCACACACACACACACACACACACACACACACACACACACACACATATATATATATATATATATATATATATATATATATATATATATATATATATATATATATATATGAAGAAATATAGTCTTAAAGTGTGCTATATTTATGGGATAAAGTGCTCAATATCAGAGATAGATCGTGTGTAAATATAAAAGTGGACATGGAAGTCAGCACTTAGAGGCGACAGTCTGTTTCATGCTAGTGCAATCGTCAGACGACTATATATATATATATATATATATATATATATATATATCTTTTTGAATCTGTAGATCTGATGAATTGGATCGTTCTTACGATTCCAATGGAATAAATTATGACCATGGAATATTAGTGTTTAAGTCTTTTTATTATATCCTTACTCTGTCCTGGACATCGAGTTCTACCTGGATCATATCCTCTTGGAATTATTTTTATACATATATGTATGTGTATATATAATTGCATATGTATGTGTATATTTACCACTAATATTGTCTCTCTCTCTCTCTCTCTCTCTCTCTCTCTCTCTATATATATATATATATATATATATATATATATATATGAGTGAAGAAGTACTAGAATATTATCAGCCTGAGTATTCCTCAAAACTGATCAGGTTCTGAAATATAAATAATTGTTTCGAAAATGCCCGTCTTCAGGCCAGTCCTATTTAGAACCATATCATGTGTATGTGTGTATACTTGGAAATGAAACTGAGTCGATGGAACTGTTCAAAAGTCATCGATGGTAGTGATAGCCCGAAGTAACAAGTCATCATGACAGAGGGTTTGAATACACCGGCCTTGCAGATCATGACAGATTATACACTCACCGCCAGAAACTGGAACTATGTTCATCTCGCCATAGTTATAGTTGGGATGTGTGAGTGTTGAAAAAATAAAAACGCGTCTGAGCATGTGTCTACGATATGGATTGGCAGGACACCCACTAACAGACCCGTGTACTCGTAAAACGATATATATATATATATATATATATATGTGTGTGTGTGTGTGTGTGTGTGTGTGTGTGTGTGTGTGTGTGTTTATTGATATAATAAGAAGAAACTGTTAGATTTATGATCCGAAGTTATTTCGTATTTTTGTTTTTAAAAAAAACAGTGCTCGATACAAAAGCAGAGCCTAGATTATAATTAATCTACTTCTGTATTTTTTTTTAAAAATAAAAATAAAAATAAAGAAATACGGATCATCATTCTAAAAGTTCTTTCTTATTATATCAATATATACACATACACATATATCGGCTTCCAACTTGAAGGTCGAGCACTATGAAGCTTTATTTTTAAAATAAGAATAATTATAATATATATATATATTTTTAAATTCATTTTTATGTTTAAACATTCTTTTTTTTATATATACAAATATTTAAGTAAGCGCTCTGTTTATAACAAACAGTATTAATCACCATTTACCGACCTGAATGTCCGAGAAATTTTCATAGAAAATATTCGTCCTCCGACAGGAATCGAACCTGTATCCTATACTAAACCGTCATATAGACAGACGTGCCTTTAACCGATTTGGCCACAGAGGATCGTTCGGTTAGTAAGGTCGAATTTACTGCCTTTAAACTTTAATCTTCCATGAATCTTTCACGTACATTCATATCAGCTCAAAGCGTATCCAAATGTAAATAAATGACGTCACACATTATGAAATGGACAAAGTCTGACGATTATTTTAAGACATTTTTATGTTTATATATATATATATATATATATATATATATATATATATATATATATATATATATATATATATATATATAGGACTTACCCGTCGTCTCTTGACGTATGAGGGTTCAGCAGCCCAGTTCTTGGAACCCACAGCCAGACTATCTGCACACATGATTTGATGGTATTATTGAAGGCTTGTGCGGAAGCGACCACACTATCGACCACACTTTTCGGAAGAGCCAAATATAGAGAACTGGTGGACATCATTTGCCACAAGGTCTCATTAAGATCTTCCTCAGGTTTTGAATTCACAGTTGTCCTTCTCCTAAACCCAATCTGTCCTGCTGTTTACCCTGCTTGAAGTTGTTGTTGGTGGTTTTTTTATACCTTTCCCAAGGGAATTTGTACGTAAGTTAATGTAACAAGCTCGACTTGAATTCGAACACAGATCTCCAATTCCTCAATCCCAGCAGCTATCCACTATGTATCTATCTATGAAGAGAGAAAGAAAAAGATGGGAAAAAGGGAAGGGTAGAGAGAAAGATCTAGACAGGAAGAGAGAGAGAGAGATGGAGAAAGGGAGAGAGAAAGATAGATAAAGGGAGGTATAGAAAGATGGAGAAAGGGAGGGAGTGAAGGAGAAAGGGTGAGAGAGATGTAGAAAGGGAGAGAGAGATGGAAAAATGTGGAGAGAGATGGAGAGAGAGAAGGAGTTGTGGAAAAGGAGAGAGAGAAAGAGGTATGAAAAAATCGAGAGAGAAATGGAAAAAGTGAGAGAGAGATAGGGAAGAAGAGAGAATGAGAGATAGAGAAAGATGGAGAGAGAGAGGGAGGTCGAAAGAGAGAGATGGAGAAAAGAAGAGAGATGGAGAAAAGGAGAGAAATGGAGAAAAGGAGAGAGGTGGAGCAAGACAGAGAGATGGATAAAGAGAGAGAGATAGAGAAAGAGAGAGAGAGATGTAGAAAGAGAGAGATATAGAAAGAGAAAGAGAGTGAGAGAGAAAGAGAGAGGTGAAGAAAAGGAGAGAGATGGAGAAAGAGAGAGAAACATGGAGAAAAGAAGAGAGAGATGGAGAAAGGGAGAAATGAAGGGAGAGAGAAAGAGTGAAGGTTATACGTGACTTTATTTAAATCTATATTTTCTTGTTACACATCTTTCTTGCATAATGTCTATTACTTATACACATTGATCCTTTCGTTCTTTCTTTCTTTCTCACTTTCTTTGTTTTTTTCTTTCTCACTTTCTTTTTTGTTTGTATCTTTTTTCTTTTTTTTTTTAGTCTGTGTTTTCTTAAAATTTATTTTTTTCTTTTACACATCTTTGTTCCGTTCTTTCTTTTCCTTATACAATTCCTTTCTTTTTTCATTCTTTTTTCTTTCCATCTTTCTTTCTTTCTTTCTTTCGTTTTTTGCTTGCTTTTTCACTTTATCGTTTTCTTTCTTTCTTTCTTTCGCAATGTTTTTTCTTTCTCCTTGAGTATTCTTTCTTTTTTGCTGAGTTTTCTTTCTTTTTTGCAAAGCCTTTTCTTTCTTTCTTTCTTTAATTTTACTTTATCGGTTTGTTTCTTTGTTTGTCTGTTTTTTTTCTTTCTTTCTTTCTTTCTTTCTTTCTTTCTTTCTTTCTTTCTTGCTTTCGTAATGTATTTTCTTATTTTTCTTTCTTTCATTATTTCATTCTTTCTTTTTTTCTTTCTTTCGCAATGTATTTTCTTATTTTTATTTCTTCCATTTTTCCTTTTATTTTCTTTCTTTCTTTCTGTATTTCTTTCTTTCTGTATTTCTTTCTTTCTTTTGTTGTTGTTGTTGTTTACTACTTTTCCCGCCTAAATAATTAATGCGACAATCCTTGTTGAATCCCACTTTTCTCTTCACGTGTTTCTTCCTTCATGACTGTTTCCCGCTTCTGTGATTTTTTTCGTTTCTTCAAAACAGCTTTGCCAACCCACCCCAAAATTTCACCCCCCCCCACTCATTTTCTTACACCTTTTTGCCTCTCTTCTCTAATATCCTAGCTTTTCTTCCCTTTGGCTTATGATTTCATTTCTTCTTCCCTCTCTTTCGTCTTGATATTTCCTTCGTCTTCATCATTTTCTTGACTTCATCTTCAACCTCATCTTGTCATCTCTCTTTTCCTTTCATTTCATTCATATATCCCCTCCCACTTCTTCACTTCTTTTATTCTTTACCTTCTTACTTTTTCATTTTCTTTTTTTTCTTCATTACTTTTCTTATCTCTCTTCCTTTTCCGTCACATTCACATTTTTTTTATCTCGTTTCAGAATTAAATTCGTGATTTTTACTTCCTTTAAAGCTTTCTCTCACTACTCCTTTGTTGTTTACCGTTTTGTCTTTCCTTCTTATGTCCACCCACTTCTTTCTTTCTTTCTTTCTTTCATTCTTTCTTTCTTTCTTTCTCTCATTTCGCAATGTATTTTCTTTCTCTTTGAGTATTCTTTCTTTCTCGCTGGGTTTCCTTTCTTTCTTGCAAAGCCTCTTTCTTCCTTTCTTGTTTTTTTTTCTTTTTTGCTGTATTTTCTTATTTTCCTTCTTTTTTCATTATTCCTTTCTTTCTTTCGTTTTTTCTCAGTGTATTTGCTTCATTTGTCGCTTAGCTTCATTTTTCCTTAACCCAATTTCTTTCTTTCTTTCTTTCTTTCTCAATGTATTTCCTTCTCTTTGAACATTCTTTGTTTTCGATGGGTTTTCTTCCTTTCTTCCTGACCCTTTTCACGTTCTTTCTTTCTTTCTTTCATTCTTTCTTTCTTTCCTTCTTTCTTTCTTTCTTTTATTTTTGTTCAGCTTTCTATTTCTCTCTCTCTGACTTCTTTTTTGAGTTATTTGGCGTTCTTTCTTTCTTTCTTTCTTTCTCAGTCTACTTTCAATATTTCTCGCTCTTTCTCATTGAACACAAAGCGTATGAGCACACACACACACACACACATACATATATAGATAGATAGATAGATAGATAGATAGATAGATAGACTGATTTACAAAAATCCAGATATTAACACGCAAGGAGGAATACACACTGTCACATACATACATACATACGCAGAGAAAGTAACACATGGATTCTCTCTCACCCACATACATGCTAGTATTTTTCCTACACATTCTCAGGCACACGACCACCGGCATTTTTTTTTCTTCGGCGCACGTACATTCACATTTGTTCACGCGAACGAATTTAGAGAGAAAAAAAAATGTCGTGTCTTTGCTGGGAACAGAAGCAGCAGCATCAGCAGCAGAAGTCACTCGAGTGGGCGGAGTTGTCACTGTGGCAACAGGATCATCAATACGGCCATCTTTTTACCTTTTTCCCAAATAGCATTCACAATATGAAATATTATTACGCCTTAACAGTTCACTACATAGTGAAATACAGGCGTCTTTTTCATATTCTATGAGGATCGACATTTTAATCAACGCTGTCAACCGCCATTTTTCGGAAAATTTCAAAATGCAATGGCGAAACAAAGTTAGCATCATCATCACAGCGATACCGAAATTGTTACAATCGTTCTAGTAGTCACTGTGTTCGTACGCGTGCGCATGCGTCTTCAGTAAGGGTGGAGGGGAGAAAGCGGGCGGAGTGGGATTTGATTGATGGTGGTGGTGGTGGTGGCTGATGAGGCGGCGGTTGCTTGAATAGATCTCGCGTGCGTTGGAGATAACGTAGAAATCGGTGGCGGTGGTGGCTTTTTTTTTTTTTTTTTTAGTAAACCTGTCGTGAGAGATGGAAAATGAAACGAAAAATATCTATCCACGTACACCCCCGCCAACTCCATTATTCCGCAATAAAAAAAGAGAAAGAGAAAGAGTTAAAAAAAAAAACAAAAAAAAAACAATTGCTCACGTATAATGCATACTTGCAACAGAAGCTGCACCAGTAGCAGCTGCAGCAGGAGGATCTAGAGTAGCAGGAGTCACATTTATTGCAATGGGTGCTGCATCGTTGTAAGTCTAAATGCAACGTTAGTCAAGAAAGACAAATTTTAGATTTTCGATTAATACTACGTGTCGAATATTCCTTTATTTTCCTGTCTAGAGATACTACACACACACACACACACACACACACACACACACACACACACTATATATATATATATATATATAGTTGTATATTTAGACAGCAATCCTTCGTTTATGCATGTTCCATTAAAAACGACAGACAAGGTACTACGGTTACGCTTTTTATAGAATTTTTCTTGTGTTCGAACAAGTGCTTTTTTTCTGGACAAAGAATGTGGAAAAACTGTCCAAATATTTTATAGTTCTGAGCGCTTTCGGATATACCTTTAGTCATTATCAAGGATGATTCTATTTTTCAGCTTAATTGAGTGTGTGCATTATGTGTATCTTTTAATGTGTTCTAGAGATGTTTTTAATTTCTGAATACGGTTAGCACATTGTGGCCTTGTTCGTAGTTAATATTGTTAAGAGTTGGCTTTTTCTTTTTGATTTTTAAAGCTCCCATTATTTTTAATCTTTTTTTACAAGTGGATGCAGTTATTATATTTGTGTTTTCTACTAGTATGTTTCTAATGGAGTCTGGTAAATTTTTGTGTGTGTTTAAATGGGTTCTAATGGAGCTGTGATCAGATAGGTGTAACGTAAGGCGGCTGGATAAGCATGTAGTTGTGTAACCGATGTAATTATTTATGAGTCCGGTTTGATTAGGAACATAGTTCCTTAAGGGTCATTTGAACTCATAGATAATGTTCGTTGTTTGTAATTTTGGCTTAATTGGTGTGTTGTTATTTTTTAGGCTAAGGTTGGCTGTCTTAAATTTTTTATAATAGATAATTAATTCGATTTTTTTAATTCGGGTAGTGTATTTCTTTATAATATGCTTTAATGAAGATTCGTCTTGTTTGTAGTTAATGTGCATTTATTTTTTGTAATAACTGTTTATGTATTATTTGACTGTGTGTTGACTATCGTTATTACTTACTATGGGGGGAAATAGTCTAATTTTATGGTCTATAAGGTGGTTAGGGAAGCCGTTCTTGACTAGTGTTTGTTTTACATCATTAAGTTCTTTGAGGAAGATCAGTCGAGAGGATGAATTCTGGTGTGCTCTTAAATATAAAGCTTAACCGTAGTACCTTGTGTGTCGTTTTTAATGAAACATGCATATATATATATATATATATATATATATATATATATATATATATATATATATATATATATATATATATATATATATTACAGGTCATAAATCCGTTGGTATATAATCCAAGTGCATCTTACAAATATCAAATATTAAAACTGATCCACAAAACGTGCTCAATATATTTATTATAACAGAGCATATAAACGATACAACAAAATCCAAAATTACCACATATGGCGGGGGGTATAGATCAAATTTCAAACTTACGATGGTGTATTATATATATATATATATATATATATATATATATATATATATATATATATATACCCTTGGGAAAGGTATGAATTCCCTTCTTTTCCTTCCAGCTATGGGAAAATAGCAGGGCAGACTGAGTTCTATAGCCTTGGATGGCAACTGGACTAGGAGAAGGACAACTCTGAATTCAAAATCTGCGGAAGGTCGTTTGGGGACCTTTGTGGCACGTAGTGCACCATGTCTCTGTATTCGGCCCTTCAAAAGTGTGGTTGGTTCTGTACAAACCCTTCACCACTGTAATCAAATCTCATGTGCTGGTGTTGGGCTGTCGGTTCCCTAGGATCTGATCTGCTTGACCCTCATACGTCGGATTCGACGGTACAGTCGAGTATA
The DNA here is from genome assembly GCA_964036315.1 of Acanthosepion esculentum. Taxonomy (NCBI): domain Eukaryota; kingdom Metazoa; phylum Mollusca; class Cephalopoda; order Sepiida; family Sepiidae; genus Acanthosepion; species Acanthosepion esculentum. Next base: position 13,145,207 of record OZ038501.1, on the reverse strand, counting down.
TATATATATATATATATATATATATATATATATATATATATATATATATATATATACATATATATATATATAGTTCTAACGCATGCTATATTTATGGGGAAAAGTGTTCAATATCAACGATGGATCGTTTGTATATATAAGAGGGAACGCTAAAAACGATACAACATATATATATACAAATATACACACATATATATATATATATATATATATATATATATATATATATATATATATATATATATATATATTGTGCGTATTTAAGCAGCATTTTTTCATTCATACATGTTTCATTAAATAATATAGATAAGTGTTGTCTATATATTTTCTGTTGTGCGATTTTCGCTTTCAGCGTCTTATATGCACGTGTTTATCGTTGCTTGGAAATCATCAATGAAAACAAAAACAGACTATCATCAATTTCTTGTTCGTGTATTGCTTAATATATTGTGTAATTGTCATCTTTGATAATGGCTTATGTAAGCCGAAAGCTTAGATTGGATTAAAAATATGTATCAATATTGTGATTTTCTTTCATTGTTTAATGATAATGTTATTAAGCTTATCAAACGATATGAAAAGCACTTACATAAAATATATAGACAACACTTATCTATATTAGTAAACTTCTCCTTCAGGTTTTATCTTATTGTTTTATATGTAGTAGTAACAAATTTTATGTTAAGTTTATGTAGTTGTGAGAGAGTTAGATTCTCGTACAATATATTTTTAAACCCAATGAATAAAAATTATAAAATGTCCTAAGAAGTAGCTGTGTCACATCTACAATTGGAAAGAATTTATCTAAACTCAATGTAAAATTTGTTATACATCTAAAACAATTAAAGACATATAAGCTAAATGTGGAAGGAGGAATTTACTCGTTTTACTGAATAATTGTCACGAAAATATATATGAGAAACCTCATAAATATATATATATATATATATATATATATATATATATATATATATATATATATAACATATCGAAAAAAACAGTAAACTTGATTCTCACCAGTCGAGGTGCAATTGAAATGCTCCGAAACGAAGTTGCATCTTTGTAGTGAGTAAACTATAATTATTGCTTTACTATCTGTATAGAGCCCTGCTTTGAATTAATGCTGTGAACGTTCGAATTTATATATTATTTTCATTCTCATTACATTCGGATATATATATATATATATATATATATATATATATATATATATATATATATATATATATATATATATATATATATATATATGATAAGGGACAAAAATGAAACGTTTATGAATTTAATTGCTATGAATATAATTAATATAATATTTTTTTAACATTTAAGCTTCATCAAAAAATGAATTATAGAAGAGGAAATAAAATTCTGATATAATGTACCAGTCCATAATTCTTATGGACTGGTACATGTGTAGATATATCCCAAACGATTGTTCAGTTTTGTTTTATTAAAACAGCTAACCCTACATCTCTCAAAACAGAGCTCCATAACGGCGCATTTAAACTAGCATGAAAACGTACCAAACAGAACATAAATGCGATACGTACCATCCAATTGTAAAAAGCGTTTAAAAATAATTGAAGCGCTTATCGCAAAAAAGCAATGCTTGAGAACATCAGCTATGCATACGGCAGCATCTTCCTGGGTGTATTCGAGACTTAAGAATAGCACAAATACAATCGTTGACGATAGGCAAATAGATTAGCCGAAAGCGCTTGAAATGAATAATCATTTGGCCAATTTCGACACACGTTTTGAATATTAGATCAAAGCTTGGACAGCCTAACTACAATTTTGGACCCGATACCCAAATATCTTATCCAAAAATTGCAAAAATTCAATAAAAATTAAACAGATCGACCTTGTCTGTTCTTTTTAATCAAACGTGTTTGAATGAATACTTGCTGCCTAAATATACCGAGTTTGTCCTTGCTTGGAAATCTTCCATGTAAACATAAACAGACTATCAGTATTGTTTTGTCCGTGTATTGTTTAATGTAATTGTCATCTTTGATAATGGCTTATGTAAGCTTAGATAGGATTAAAAAATATGTATCAATATTGTGATTTTCTTTCTTCTTTTAATGATAATGTTATTAAGCTTATCAGACGATATGAAAAGAATTTACATAAAGTAATAGACAAAACTTGTCTATATTATTTAATGAAACATGCATCAATATATATCTATATATCTATATATATGTATGTTTAATATATATATATATATATATACACACACACATATAAAAAATGTATAAACATAAAAATGTCTTTATATATATATATATATATATATATATATATATTCAAATGTAAAAGAACGAAGAGTAAGATTTCAGTGTTCAAAAGATTAATTGAAAACAGGGTTCAATACAAAAGTAGAGAAATAAATATTTGTTTAATATGCAGTGTTATATTTGGACATGCATATTCCCACTACATCTTGTTTCAACGTTAAAAATTTTCTTTTAACTTTTCATCAGGTGGGCGATCACGATGCTATTAAACTTAGGTAGCATTATATCTGCAGATTTGGATCACTGCATTTGTTAATCCTTGTTAAACACTGCTAGCGGAGCGGTCACGTTTACAAAGTAACAGCAGCAAGAAAACTGGCACGATCAAGCTCAACCTTCGTTCACGGACCACAATAGTACCAACTCTAAGATCAGAAGGCAGTGTGACAGATCTAAAGATATGTTATGGCGGAAGTGTGGATATTTTTTAACTTACCGTCGTACTAGAGGTAGATAAACAGAGACAAACAAATACTACGCTCTGTGTCCGGGTCCCGCATTTTCTTTCACCAATAAAGCTGAACCAACAGATGAGCAACAAAAGTCTTACCGTCAGTCTTCAGATATGTAATTAATGAATTCATTTAATCTCGTGTCAGCAGGGAAAAATCTGACATAATTTACATCTGTCTAAGTATTCCCTCAAGGACACATGGCACAGTGGGTAAAGGCGTTAGTTAGATCCACTAACAGAACCCAAAGAGTGTGAGTTCAATACCCGGTTTAGGCAGTGGAAAACTTTCAGAGAGGAATTAACAGGAGATAATTGATTACTTTTCGAAAAGTTGTTGCTCGAGGTTTTTAGAATTAGTATCTCATATCGACGCTTTATGATATCGATTGCTTTCATCTTCATGAGTTTTAGATGAAGTTTTGTCAACAATTATCATTAATTTTTAAATTCATTTACGTTTTTATTAGATGAAGCATTGTTAGCCGTTATTAATAAGCATTGATTAATATTTACTTTCATCTTGACAGATGAAGTATTGGCAAAGATTATCATTGATTTTTGTCTAGTATTTACTTTAATATCTAATAAGAATGTCATTAGGAAAAACATAATATTTTTTGCCGATGCGTTTCGTCTTCCGACGTTATCAAGGCAAAATTGAAGCGAAATGTTTTTGCTTTCGTAGTTACATTAAAACCAAATTTTAAAAAGAAAGGGAAGGTTTTGCCTCCATCTCTTATTGAAATTTTAATTTAAGACTGTTGTCCTCATCTTCGTTGCCATATTCACGACGTTTCGGCCGTTGTACGCTACTGCCTTCTTCAGGGGCTTTCTATATTTCTGAGATGAGGTATTGCAATGATATACATTATTTACATTGTTCGAAATGTTGTCCTCATCTTCGTTGCCATATTCACGACGTTTCGGCCGTTGTACTCTAAGGCCTTTTTCAGGGTCTGTCTATATTTCTGAGATGAGGTATTGCAATGATTTACATTATTTACATTGTTCGGACTGTTGTCCTCATCTTCATTGCAATATTCACGAGGTTTTGGCCGTTGTGCGCTCCGGACTTCTTTAGGGTCTGTCTATATTCCTGAGATGAAGTATCGTAATTATTTACACTATTTTCATTGTTTGGAATTTGCTCCTCACTTTCGTTGTCTTATTCACGACGTTTCGGTCGTTGTACGCACCGGCCTTTCTCAGGATGTATCTATATTTCTGGGATGAGTTATTGTAATTATTTCCGCCATTAACATTTTTCGGCCGGTTGTCTTCATCTTAGTTGCCACATTCACGACGTTTCCGCTGTTGCACGCCCCGGCCTTCTTCAGGGTCTATTTATATAACTGAGATGAAGTATTGTAATTATTTATACTATTTTCATTGTTTGGAATTTTCTCCTCACTTTTGTTGCTTTATTCACGACGTTTTGGCCGTTGTACACTCCGGCCTTCTTCACATGATTGTAATTTCGAATTTTATTTCGTCCACCGGGGAAGAATTCTCTAGTTCCTCAACGAAACGTCGTGAATATGACAATAAAGATCAGGACAACATTCCGAAAAATGTAAATAATGTAAGTATTTACTTGGATCTACAGTTTTTAATGATGTAGAATTGTCATTATTTATTTTATCATCAGTTTTTATTAGAGGAAGCATTGCCAACCGTTATTACTGTTCGACTAGTACAGACTTATTCTTATTCATTATTAGAAGAAATATTGTGAAACATTATTATTATTATTATTATTATTATTATTATTATTATTATTATTATTATTATTGTTTCCTTTGATATCTGGCGTTTACACATTTCTTTCCGGGTCCCGTCCAGGGACCTAAGGTTAGAAATGGCATCATGATGCTTTTCACTGCAAAAAAAAAAAAAGTACATAGATAAAGCCCTTCGTAAAGTGTGGGCTGTACTTGTCAGAACAATTTCTTGTATCTCTTTGAGTCATGGACTTCCAGGAATCCCTTCAATTAGTCTACTGTAGTCTTTTCGAACCAATCCTAGGGCTCCAACTACAACAGGGATTGTTGATGTTCCCATGTGCCACATTTTTGAGATTTCTATTTCAAGGTCCTTGTATTTTGACAGCTTTCGAATATCTTCAAAGATACATTGCAGTCTGCAGGGACTGCCATATCAATAAGGAGGCATTTTTGTTTGTTTGTGATCTTTAATAACAATGTCTGGGCGGTTGGCTTCGATTGTTCTGTCAGTGTGTATTGTGTAGTCCCATAGAATTGTAACAGGTCATATCTCCGTAACCGGGTCAGGGTGGTGTTCGTACCAATTTCTTCCAGTTTCCTTCCCATAGAAGTTATTATTATTATTATTATTATTATTATTATTATTATTATTATTATTATTATTTTACTTGTATTTATATTCATCTGCAATTTTTATTAGATTAAGCATAGTCAAAGCATTAGCAATCATTTTTTTTACTATTACTAATTTCATCTTCATTTTTATTAGATGAAGCCATTATTATTAATATTTGACTAGATTTTACTTTCAAAATTATTTTTAATTAGATGAAGTATTGTCAAACATTACCATGGAATAGATAGGTTCGCCTATTGTCCTGTTCACACTCCTCTCCAGTCTTTTGAGCGGGAGTAGAGGTGTATCCTTGTTTCCTGTTTAGGATTGGGTTTCCGGTTCCTTCTATAGTCTACTTCAGCTCTATACTCCTAACACTTGTCCTTGCTTATACTAATATAACTGCACGCAGTAACCCTCTATCTGGAGTGGCTCTTGGGCCTTGTATTGGGTGAACATTACTAAAAAAATGCATATAAGTTCTTTTTTTTTTATTAAATGAAGCATTGTCCGCCATTATTATTAATTATTGACTGGTATTTACTTTCATCTCCATTTTTAGTTGTATTTTTATCGCATCCATGTCCCCACCCACGCAAACTAATGCAGCGTTTAGACAAAACAGATCGAAAAATAAAGTGACAGGTATTAATGACATTCGAACTCGCTACCCGTTGTCTCTGAGAGTCGTTGTTTAATGCCCCAGCTCTTTTATCCGACTCAAGTACGAGAATTCAGCGGTTTTTTACTAAAGATCAACTCTCATTTTTAAAACCCCTCACTTCATTTCACAATCTTTCTCGGCGCCATATTTATTTATTCATTTTTTGCTTTTTACACTCGCAGCTGCAATGGTGCCTTTATTTTTTTATAAACATATAACAATGTCAATAAATATTATCATTTGTCTCCCACCAACGACCACCTTAAATTTCATTGCAACTCTCAAATGTGTTCTCCGTATTCCTTATTTGTTCCATAAATAAAAATGGAAGAATTAAACGACATCTCTCAACCAAGACGTGGCCCTGGAGAAGAAAGCTATTAAAATCCCACTGAATGACGGGATATATTTAACGTCGACATTTAGGTGGTTTCAAGTAGACGCACAGTGCATCGAACATTATTTTTCCGGACATGTCAGACAACTTCATGACTAACAGCAACGAGCTGAACGGAAGGAAGTGGGAGCATAGGCCCTCCCATCGCTGAACGAAAAAGAAGGAAACGTAAGGTTGTTTATTGAAGCATGGGAGCGTGGCTGCTGGGCAAGGAAGATCTTGTGGTGGTGTTGGTGTCGAATTTTCGAAATGAATTTCGGCTAGGCTTGGACGACAGAGGGATCGTAATGACGAAGGAAAAGGGGAAAGAGTTTAAGGTACAATAATAACGCAATGTGATATATTTAACTGTCAGCTGGTTTTGGCAATTAAGTCCTACGATTTAACAGAGACCAAATGGGCTCTTCGCAGAATAATAAAGTAATTAATCTCATACTATGTACGATGACATGATTAGTTTAGATTATATGTCTAAAAAGTGCTCACGTGGTATTTGTTAAGAACGTTGCATATATAGAAAGGGTTGAAAGAGAAGATGTGTTTTCTCTTTTTCTTTTTATTCTTATCGGCCGTGTCCCTTCAGGGTGTAGGCAATTGTTGCTCTCCACACACCCCCTTGTAGCTCTCAATAATTTTCGTCCCTCTGCCACCTCCCCCAGGCCCCTGCTCTGTCATCCACTTGCTTAACCCCGGCAAGTATGTCAAGCGTTTCTTTCTCTTGTCTCTCTTTCCCTCTATTCGATCTGAGAGTATCAGATTCTCCAAGCCCACCTTTCTCATTACGTGCCCCAGAAATTTAAGCTACCTCTACCTGATGTTAAGTATAAGCCTCCTCCTTGTTTGCATCCCCTCCAAAACCTCATCGTTGCTCACACAGTCAGTCCATGATATACTTAGCACCCTTTTGTAGAACCACATCTGCGTCGCCTCGTGTTTCTTCCTTATATTTGAGGAGTCCGTCCAACATTCGCTGCCGTAAAGGAGGACAGATGTTAAGTAGCAGTTCAGTACTCGTTTCTTTGTTACGAAAGAAGTCCTCCTGTCTCGTAATACTCTGCCTATTATCTGATTATCCAAGCCATCCTTTCTCATTACGTGCCCCAGAAATTTCAGTTACCTCTACCTGATGTTAAGTATAAGCCTCCTCCTTGTTTGCATCCTCTACAAAACCTCGTCGTTCCTCACACGCTCCGTCCATGATATCCTTAGCATCCTTCTGTAGAACCACATCTGCGTCGCCTCGAGTCTCTTCTTCATATTTGAGGAGACGGTCCATCATTCTCTGCCGTAGAGGAGGACATATATCACGTAACAGCTCAGTACTCTTTTTTTTGTGACCAAAGAGATACTTCCTGTCTTCCAATACTCTGCCCAGCTTTTGGAATGCATCCCAATACGTCTACGGATCTCAGAGTCGCACTTGCCGTCCTTCCGTCCAAACACTTCCCAGATATTTAAACATCCGCGTCTGCTTGATTCTAGTGTCCCCGAACTGCAAATGGGATTTCGGACTCTTATTACTGATGACCATGCATTCTGTCTTCTTGCAGTTCATGCTTAGTCCCTTCTTCTCGTTCTCCTTCGCTACTTTCTGTAGGTGGTTTTGCCATTACTTTTCCATGTCTGCTACCAGTACTGCGTCATCTGCGTATTTTAGGTTGTTAAGATAGGGGCCTGTAGCTCGGTATGATTTCCAATTCTGTCACCGGACTTATTCAATCGACACAACGATTCTGAGAGAATTAGAAGTCGTAAAAGGATTCATTTTTGGCGGCCATAATCTCAAAAGCATCAGATATGCAGATGACACAGCAGAACATTACAAAAACACTTACAGAAGTTGAAATAAGCTAGGATCCTCCCGTTTTCCGCGGGAAAACAGATAGCGTAATGAAGAAGGCCATAAACTTAACGAACATAAAGTTTACCGTCAAAACGTTTATGTTATTATTAAGAGGAAAGACCAAAGTATTTTTTAATTATTTTTTGAATTTTTTAAATCCTTTCTAACACGTTCGAAATTTTGGTTAAAGTCTTCTTTTGTTTTACGTCATCACGGTGGCAGAAAATAACATTGTTTTTTTTGCGCTTTTTTCCATTGTAAAAATCAAATAATTGTCCGATTTTAATGAAATTTTCAGGACTTATTATTATTATTATTGAAATGTTTTTTTTTAGAAAATTTTGGTAAAAAATATATTTTTAAAAAATATGTTACCCCCCACTTACTTAATTTCATGAAATTTCTCACAAAACCTTTCTATTTCCTGATTTTTTTTTCTGTTTGTTAAAAGTAGAAGTCTTTGGAGATTTTAAATCACCTACTTTTTTAAAAAATTTGAGATATCTAACTGAAAATCTGCTCTGATTTGAAAAATAATGAATCCAATAAAACTATGACATTACTTAATTAGAAAAGCTTTTAATTGCTTTTCTAAATATATAATAATAAGGACTTTATTGTCTGAAGAAATAAAATTTTTCTGGTGAATAATGAAGTTTTACAAGAATTTTTTCATCTTTATAAAAATTTCAATTATGATAATTTATAATAGTTTGAAATCGTGTAAAATTCTGTATTGGGCTATTTCCTGGATGTGATATAGTAATTAAGTGGAAACAAAATTTACAAATCCAAAATTGAAAAGATTAATCAACTTAGTTGTGCTATTTTATTTTTAAAATAATTTTTTTTTTGTATTTTTTTTAATTAATACGTTCATTATTTTCATGTAAGGTAGACTGAAATTGCCATTATTATGATCTAAAAGTTTTGTCCCTTTTTTATGTCGCTTCAGTTACGTTTCAACAGGTTTTCAAAATTTCTGTCCAACTTTAAAAGTTTAAAGCTTAAACTAAGTTTTACTTTTTTCAATTACTATTTCGCTAAATATTTTTATTTTATGTATTTACGTTAGCGTGGGACATACTTCAATTGAGCAATCATGATATTTCATTTGTTATTAAATTATAAAATTAATTGAAGAAAATTTTATTGTATTTTAAATTTTTTTATTTTTGCATCTTCTAAAGGTAAATAAAAGTCAATAAAATATTAAATAATTGCGGAAAATATGTTCATTTGTAAAAATTACTAGGTAGTTAAAAACCAAAATATGCGTTCACTTAGAATTTTGACAATTGGGTCATCCATATTAGCTGTCATTGCTTCGTCAATCTGCAGTCCATCAAACGTTGGATCAGATGAACAGGACCAATCATTAATAATTGGTTATATATTATTTTTTTACGTTATAAGTAAGTAATATTTATTTGAAATCAGATTAATTTAACATTAAATTACCTAATTTTAATAAAATAATGCGTCAGAAATATATATTTATTTTTTGAAAGAATTTTAAATTAGAAAAACTTGTTTTGTTTACAAATTTCTTAAAATTAAGAAAATGCCCTCTTTTAAGAAAATTTTAAGAAATCAAAATTAAATTTGACATTCCAATCTATGTAATTTCTATCTGAAATACGCCAGAATATTTTACTTAATGGAAATAATAAATCTAATTATTAAACTTTCTATTAAAGCTAAAATGAAATCTTCAAGAAAGATTTTTCATTTTTTAAATTTAGTTTTAAAACTGATCGAAATATATATATTGTTGTGGATTCCGGGATGAAATCCGGTATCAAATAATAACAAACGCCAAGAATGAATATAGGAAATAAATGTATTAACGTAATAATACAAGCTGGTAATACAGGTTAGTAGTTCCAGGAATACGGGGTTAGTAGACAAATATATATAAAGTCTTTGGTATCGACGAATCGCTGCATGACTTCTTACTGAGTCTATGTGCCCGTTACCGACTCAAGGTTCTATTACTACTGCTGTCCGACTTGACTTAACGTACTGACGATATTTAGCCCATCACCCCCACCACAACCACGAGGGTTGCATGTGGCACAAGGCCGGGTTTAATGTGGGTTTTCCAAGCCCATAGGCTCGGCCAAAAAATGCCCGCAGAACCCGTTTAAACGGGATCGGGTTGGTCAACCTCCCCAAACGAGACTCTGACTTTCGGCGGAACCTCGTCCGAGTTCCTCTCTGCTCAGAGGCAGAGAGTTCGACTGTCCAGGCGCCAAGACTTGACGTACTGACGATATTTAGTCAGACCCCCCACGAGGGTTGCATGTGACACAAAGCCGGGTTTAACGTGAGTTTTCCGAGCCCGCAGGCTCGGCCAAAAAATGCCCGCAGAACCCGTTTAAACGGGATCGGGTTGGTCAACCTCCCCGAACGAGACTCTGACCTTCGGCGGAGCCTCGTCCCGGTTCCTCTCTGCTCAGAGGCAGAGAGTTCGACTGTCCAGGCGTCAAGACTTGACGTACTGACTGTCCGGGTATTCACTGGTAGTATTATATGTATACCTTGGGTGAGTCCATTTGTGTTAAAACGGGAGACCCCTCAATATATATATATATATATATATATATATATATATATATATATATATATATATATATATATATATATATATTACCTGAAAGTTTATTACCTGTAGAACAACATTTCCGCCTAGAAAAACACTATTTCAAAACTCATGCCGAATTCATTATAATTGAGAGAAGAGAAAAGCCCAGAGCAGATAACATTAGAAAGATTTTAGAGTTCCATGAAAATAAGTGGATACAACGTTTAAAAACGCACTATCCAGACGGGCTTAATCACAAATTTGACAATATAGATAGTATTAATATATAACCCCACAAATAAGTACCTACCCACATTTCTCACCCATAGAAGACAGACATGCTTACGGAGGTGTTGAGGCCTCACATTTATACTCACACCCACACGTATATACACACTTACACACATCATACTCACTCCCACCCTAACGTGCCAAATGATAACACACCCATAGTAATATACACGCTTACACATATCATACTCACTCACTACCTAAGAACCAAATAACACACACACACTTAGCAAAGACACATCCCCATTTCAGGAACCAAAAAACTTGTAAAATGACTAATGGAATTCAAAGCAGCATCAATCCATCCAGCTCTTAGCTCAAATAACAACTTAAAAGAGACTGTTTGACCAACACAAGAATTGACCAAAATTCATGTTAAAAAAATAAAAAAAAACAAAGGAAAACTACAGACAAAAGTTCATTTTCTCCATCAAGACATTCATTTCTGTAGTTCACTGCTACAAGCAAGCAGAAATAATCTAACTGAAATAATAATAAAAACGAAAGAATATTAATATACAACCCATTACTATTGTTGTTAAATATATATATATATATATATATATATATATATATATATATATATATATAACTATGAACCTAAAGAGCCAGGTAAACCTAGGTAGGTTTGCCTGGCTGTTTAGGTTCATAGGTAGATTTGCTCTATTTAGTGTACTGAGCACTTTACTTAGTTACTTTTGCTTTACTCGTTTTGGAGGGTTTTTTTCTTTGGACTCTGATCTTGGATTCTGGACGATTGTTTTCACCTCAATTACATGTTCTTAGTTCTTTATTTTTTATTCCATACATTTCCTTGGGTGTTGGTTTGTTCATTTACAAGCCATAATACCAAATGAGTATAACTATTTACATTTATATTATTACTAAATATATATATATATATATATATATATATATATATATATATATATATATATATTGTGATAGAAAATAAATAGAAAATGTTAGACTGGAAGATTGTGCAGAACAAAAAACACAGAGAAGTTGAGTATGTACAAGAGAAAAGATCTACAGAAAGAGAAGAAAATTGTTTCGAGAAAGCGGTACCCACTTGGAATTCAAAAAAGATTTATACAGTAGGAGAGGTAAATCTGTTTTCAGGAACAAATACGCTATGTAGACAGTAAATCAGACAATAACCTTTGAGTATTCTTGCAGCAAATTGCAAAGGTGTACGCAAAGTAGACTGCTTTTCAAAAATCTTCAAGAATAGATAGAAAAAAAAATAATTCTAAAGAAATTTGAACAAAATAGTTTTCTTTCATTTGTTTTTTTTTTGTCTTCGCGGAAAATAGAACACGGGCTAAAGAACAACTGTTGATCTTTTTATTTCGAATCTGTTACTCGTTCTGGAATCTGTCTATTTGTTGTTGCAGGAAGACTTCAAGAGTCTCTATTATTACAATCTCCAAACTTAATGCGAAGTTTGTAAAAGTATTTATGATAGAAATCATATATATATATATATATATATATATATATATATATTAAAAAGAGATAATCATACATTGAATCAATTAGTAATATTAATGCAATTAATGGCGAATTCTCTTCGCTAACAGACTTAATATAAGCATTAACCTATTCACAATGCACTAAATAATGCCACCCTTATGTATAAAATTGTTGTCAGTTGGATCTGGTGTATTTTTAGAGCACCAAGTACTTTCAAGAACTTCATGTCCTCATCATCAGGCTGTAATTTTTTTCTTTTAAAAATAAAACTCCAAGACAAAATAAATGTGTTTTAGACCACATTCTTTTTAAGAATGTGTTATTTTTTAAAGGTTATATAATGTTGGAACGTGCAAGTCGCAACGCTAAAGTTCAAATATTTCAAGTGAGAATTTTTTTTATATGAATTTTGTAATGTGGTAAATGTGGTAAATGTGGTAAATCCACGAATTCTTTTGTTGTATGTGTTTTCCAGTTAACGTGACATAAACTAAGTATATAGTTTAATTAATATGATACGTCTCATTAGTTTTTTTTCCGGAATTTCAGACTGCGAATTAATTGTTTTCATAAACATATTATATTAGGTATCATATATTTTATATTAAAAATAAAAATAAAATATATGCTGTCTAATATATATATATATATATATATATATATATATATATATATATATATATATATGCAGAAATATAGTCTTAAAGTGTGCTATATTTATGGGGTAAAGTGCTCAATATCAGAGATAGAGCG
>OZ038501.1:13112099-13127099 GCA_964036315.1 Acanthosepion esculentum | reverse complement strand
CGCAATCACCTTTCCTAATCATCTACACTGTTCTCAGATTGACCCAAACACCCTGAAATGTTCTTATTATTCTTCCGGTGCGAATGCCAAGCAGTACAGCATAGCGTTTACAAACTTCTGACGGGGTTAATTCCGTCATGGTGCTCTTTTTTTCTCACAGGCCCAACTGACCCTAACGTAGTCGAGAAAATCAAAAACAAGCAACGCACATGCGCGAAATTTAAAAAAAAAATATAATGGCGACAATTTACTCATCGCATTCTGCATATTGATTTGAACAAATAAAAGAAAAGAAAAGGAAAAGAAAATGAAACACATAGCCGAGGCTATTGTCCGCCCGGACAGGTCTAAATAAAACCGACCATTGAAAACAGGTCAACGACTTCGACGTTCATCTCGTAAACATAGTCTCCGTTTGGTCTGCTTGCTACGCGTAGATGTTTACGTGCTTCGTTCAGGAGATAGGACTAAATGTCCGAGTCTGAGTATTCCTATCGAATGCCACAATGATATTGTAGGCGATAAATAATGTACCTATAATTTGTAGGCGATAAGATGGCCGACGTAAAATCTTATGATGATCGAACAAGCTGTATAAAATTTGAAGACGTTTAGATAATATATTTTTAATCACTTCACACCAAGGAAGACAAGAAAGCCACATGTGCTGCTGAGTGTGAGTGAATATGAAAAAAACTAAAACACTATTAAGGAGAGAGAGAACAATAAAAGAACAGGAATTAAGAAGACAGAAGATAACGATTGACATTATATTTAATTTTTTGAAGATCAAATCAGACCAGGAAGCAATAAGACGGGAGAAATTTCCACAAGTAAGAAGTGCGAGAGAAGAAACTCTTAGCATAGAACTTGCGGTTATATCTAGCTATTTCAACTGTAAAACGATGAAAACCTGTCGCCAATCTAATACTACACTTACATACATAAGGTTTACGTACCAAATCATTTCACTCCAAGCAAGGCAATAAAGTCACTAAGACGCAAATGATTACTGAGTATGAGAAAAAAAAACAGAAAAAAAAAATTTTTAATAAGAGAGAACAATAAAAGAACAAGAATCAAGACGACAGAAGATAATGACTGAGATTGCATATAAATTTTTGAAGTTCAATGTTGTCTGGGAAGCAAGAAACCGGACGAGAGTTCCACAAGCAAGGAGTGCGATAGAAGAAACTCTTATCATAGAACTTACGGTTGCAACTATCGATTTCAAGTGTAAAACGATGAGACCTTAACGCCAATCTAGTACTGCGCTTAAGTTTATAAAGTCTGCATAGCAAAGTGGATAGCCCATCAGAGCAGTCATCATTAAAAATATTTGTAGAAAAGGCAGAGAGAAGCTACACATCACCGGTGTGAAAGGGACTGAAGCCGAGATGCCAGGTCAGGAACAATAACATTGCAGATTCTTCTTCGTATTTAATCAAGAATCTCTAAATGCATAGCAGAAGCAGCAGACTTGAAGTGACAGCAATATTCAATGAATGGACTAATGTTGAATTTCAATTGTCTAAGATGGATTTTGTCGAGAAAAATTATTTAGGTACACACAGTAAACCAATTTTCCTACCGGCACATCTAGCAACAAACCCAATATAATATTTACACTTGCTGTCAGCCAAAAAGTTAAGGCCCCATTAGTCACTCTCCTGGTGGTCAGAATATAATATATATATATATATATATAGTCACTGTTTACAAACTCACACCACAAACCAAAGAGCTCAACCGAAATTAATTTTTCAGGAGCTAATATATTGGCTCCTGAAAAATTAATTTCGGTTGAGCTCTCTGGTTTGAGGTGTGAGTTTGTAAACAGTGACTATTTAAGCTAATATTGCACGACTCTTCGGCAGAATTGAGTCACTGTCAGTCACTGTGTGTTTATCTAAATCTAAAAATAAACACGCTAAAATTCACCTTCATCCCTGCCGTGCGCCGACGGCTTACTGGTAGAAGTTCCGACTGACGCAAATTCAGTCGGGTTTCGATCCTAGCTAGAGGCAACCGGACGTCTAGACACACTGATGAGCTGTGAAACAGCGAAACAGTCTGTCTGTGGATGACAATATATATATATATATATATATATATATATATATATATATATATATATATATATATATATATATATATATAACGGGCGATTAGATAACGTTTGTAAAATTAGTAGGTGATAAAATAAGTTATATCAATTTTAGAGTCGATGAAAAAAATGTATATAACAATTTAAGGTAGGTAATAAGTCATATAAGATTTGAATGCAGTTAAATAGGCTATATAAATTTCGAAATCAGTTAAATAATCTACGTAAAAATGAAGACAGGTAAATAATTTATATAAAATTTGAAGGCAGGTAAATAAGCTATATAACAATGGAGGGCAGGTAAGTCAACTATATAATATTTGAAGACAGGTAAATAAGCTATATAAAATTTGAAATCATTTGAATAATTTATATAGAATTTGAAGTCAAGTAAACAACCTCTAAAAATTTGGACTTAAATAAACTATATAAAATTTGAAGGTAGGTAAATAAGGTATATAAAAATTGAAAACAGATAAATAATTTTTTGAAATTTGAAGCCGAGTAAATAAGCTATATAATAATTTGAAAACAGATAAATAAGCAATATAAAATTTGAAGGAATGTAAATAAGCTATATAAAAATTGAAGACAAATAAATAAGCTATATAAAATGGGAAGGAAGGTAAATAAGCTATATAACAATTGAAGACAGACAAATAAGCTATATAGAATTTGAAGCCGAGTAAATAACCTATATAATAATTTGAAAACAGATAAATAAGCAATATAAAATTTGGAGGCAGGTAAATAAGCTATAAAAAATTCAAGACAGATAAATAAGCTATACAGAATTTGGAGCCGATTAAATAAGCTATATAATAATTTGAAAACAGATAAATAAGCAATATAAAAATTGAAGGAAGTTAAATAAGCTATATAAAAATTGAAGACAGGTAAATAATCTATATGAAATTTGAAGCCAAGTAAATAAGCTATATAATAATTTGAAAACAGATAAATAAACTATATAAACATTGAAGACAGATAAATAATCTATATGAAATTTGAAGCCAAGTAAATAAGCTATATAATAATTTGAAAACAGATAAATAAGCTATATAAAATGTGAAGGAAGGTAAATAAGCTATATAAAATTTGTAGTTGATCTAGTAAGAAAGATGCGCAATCAAATTAATTATCAAAATGTTAGTTACAAATAGACACCCTAAAACCAGCCGTAGACATTTGACCCAACAACGTTTTTTTGTTTTTCCTCCTCCACCCTCTCTCAACTAATTTGGCATTGTATGCTAAACAAAACATTAAGAAAAAGAGAAGGAGATTTGGGGGTGGGGGAGAAAGGAAATCAATGTTGTCATTGGCAAATATCGATAATTTCTTAGGAACGGCTTTGAATAGTCTGGTTAGTGTATTAGAAGCTAGGGAACTATTGGTTTTGGACTCTACTCATATCCGCCACCATTTGCTGTATGTTCAGTCCGTAGACAAGAATATTTTGTTCAGCTTTTATTTCTTTACTTTTTTTTTTTTTTTTTCATTTTTCTTTGCCTACCCTGTTCGTTCCGACTCACCGATCGCATAGCATGGTCTCTCGACGTGAATTTTTTTTTTCGTTTTTTTTTTCTTTCATTTTTAACAGTGAATTGATTAGCCCAATATTGTCAATAGGTGGTGTTTTGTCAGCTTGAAAACAGAGCCGTATGGAGCCGTACGGTGCATAAAAAAACAGTTATTTTTTTCCCCTCTCCAGGTTCTTCCATGTTTTTACAAAGACTAAAAATCCATGTTTCGTCTAAGGACTATCGATATTTAGCAAATGTAACTATCTACAAAGCAAGGTCACAAATATGGGTCGACCAGTGAAGTTGGTGTGAAATAACAATATCTGGCGTATATCTGGGCTGGAGCTGCACAATCTTCCCGTTCTTGATTAGACAAAGTTTTAAAAAAAAACCCTTTTATGCACCCTTGTAGGCGAATTTTTCAATACTGCAGCGTCTTTCCTACAGCGACGCAAGCCTATCTCTGTTCTATCGCTATTGCCATGGTAAATGTTCAGACGAACTTCAAGAATTATTTCCACAGTTCAGACATTTACAGATAAGAACAGCCATAACAACCGCACTTGGTCAAATAAGGCTTATTCCTTTCGGATTCCATTCGTAAGAAGCAAGTTTCAATCAGATTCCGGATAATCGAGCAAGTGCTGGATTCAAATAATTGGGCATGATATTTCTAGAACAGACTCATTGTGAAACTGTGGAAAAGACTCCTGATGGTTCTGTTACCTTGTGAAAAAGACTCTTTGTGAAATTGTTACTATGTAGAACAGACTCCGTGTGGTGCCGTTACCTTGTGGAACAGACTCATTGTGAAACTGTTACTTTGTAGAACAGATTCCTTGTGGTGCTGTTACATTGTGGAACAGAGTCATTGTGAAACTGTAACTTTGTGGAAAAGACTCCTGGTGGAGCTGTTACCTTGTGGAACAGACTCATTGTTAAACTGTTACTTTGTAGAACAGACTCCTTGTGGTGCCGTTACCTTGTGGAACAGACTCATTGTGAAACTTACTTTGTAGAACAGATTTTTTGTTGAGCTGTTAACTTGTGGAAGAGATTCATTATGAAACTGCTACTTTATGGAATAGACTCCTTGTGACGCGATTACCTTGTGGAACAGACTCATTTTTAAACTGTTATTTTGTAGAACAGACTCCTTGCGGTGCCGTTACCTTGTGGAACAGACTCATTGTGAAACTGTTACTTTGTAGAACAGAATTTTTTTGAGCTGTTAACTTGTGGAACAGATTCATTATGAAACTGCTACTTTGTGGAACAGACTCCTTTTGACACCTTGTGAAACTTACTTGGTGGAACAGACTCCTTGTGGTGCTGTAACTTTGGAGAACAGACTCATTGTGAAACTTTTATTTTGTGGAACAGACTTTTTGTTGAGATGTTAACTTGTGGAACAGATTCGTTATGAAACTGCTACTTTGTAGAACAGACTCCTTATGGTGCGATTATCTTGTGAAACAGACTCATTGTTAAACTGTTACATTGTGTAACATACTCTTGTGGTGCTGTTACCTTGTGGAACAGACTCATTGTGAAACTGCTACTTTGTGGAACAGACTCCTTGTGGTGCGATTATCTTGTGAAACAGACTCATAGTTAAACTGTTACTTTGTGGAACAGACTCCTTGTGGTGCTATTACCTAGTGGAAGAAACTCATTGTGAAACTATTACTTTGTGGAACAGACTTTTTGTTGAGCTGTTACCTTGTGGAGCAGATACATTATGAAACTAGTACTTTCTGGAACAAACTCCTTGTGGTGCGTTTATCTTGTGAAACAGATTCATTGTTAAACTGTCACAGACTCTTTGTGACACTTTGTGAAACTTACTTTGTGGAACAGACTCCTTGTTGTGCTGTTACCTTGTGGAAGAGACTCATTGTGAAACTGTTACTTTGTGGAACAGACTTTTTTGTGGAAATGTTTTTTTTGTCGAACTTTATTAAACAGACTGTGAATAGAATGTTTCACCGATCACTATATTATTAAACTTTTCAAGTATAGGGTCAACCCTTATCTATCCTACTTGGGCCAAGTTGTAGGTGAAAATTTATGAAAAATAGTATTTACACATATTACAGTAGAAATATATTTTTGTGTGGTGCTCTTGAGACTTGAACTGACTAGACTTGTATATATTTGCAAAACAAATGCTCCATGATACAGCAGTTTTAGCATTGGTTAGTGGGACAACAGTAGTGCCGCCAGTAAGAATCGAACTCATTATGCTCTTCATGATCTGGTTAATAATTTCCGTTTTGTCGGGTTTAAACTATTGAAACTGTCTCATGGTGGTTTCCTAAGCTTAGCTTAGTTGTGGCACAAGGAAAAACAACGTCTGTGTCACCGAGTGAGCATCTAACTCACTACTCAGTCAGAGTTGATCGAGCGCGACAAGCTTGCTTACACAACGGCAAAGTACCCAAATGATATTTAAGCGTAGCTTAGGTGTGGCATAAGGACAAAAGTACAGAGCACCTACTGAGGTTCGAACTCACTATTCGGTCATAATTGTTCTAGAGAAACAAGCTTGATAACCATTACACCATTTCGGAGTGATCAAATGGTTTTCTAAGCGTAGCTTAGATGTGGCTCATGGCTGAAATTATGGGGCACCCAGTGAAGATCGATCCCACTACTCAGTTCGAACTGATCTAACGAGACAAGCTTGTTAACCATTACACCACGTCGATGTGGCCAATGTGCGGGAAGATTAATTTTTCACTCTTTCTTCGCGGACTTAAATTTGCAGACTTTTTAGATCCAAATATAAGAAAAAAGTTCAACGAGACACAAGAAAACAAGAATTCCCCAGAGTTGAATACAATACTTGTTCGATTATCCGGAAAAATTGAAACAGGTGTTGAAGACATATTTTCGGATAATTAAAAATTTCGGATAATTAAATTCTTAGATTGTCGACAAAGACTGACAAAGAAAAACGTCATTATCTGAAAAAAAATAACATTTATATCACCAAATAACATTTGGTATAGACGTCGCGTGCGTTGAGGTGCGTTCTGGCGTAGTGGATATCAGCTCGCAGTGAGAAATGGGAGAGCCGGGTTCGAATTCCAGTCGAGTTCGTTCGACTCACTGACGCACCCTTGGGGAAAGGTATGAATCCATCTCTTCTCCTTGCCAGCTATGGTTTGAATAGCGGGGCGGACTGTGTTATTTAGCCTAGGTTGGCAACCAGTCAACCGCAGAAAGAAATTGCAACCTACTGCGGGAAAAAAATCTGTCTCTTCATGTATCATATGATACGTGAAACACGTATGGAACTTAACTGACGGATAGACGTTTATCGATGTTTTACGCTGGAAATTGCTGAATAAATTCATCTGTCGTCACAACAATCGGAAGTACGGCATAATGAGTGGACGCATTTTGCGTTTGGTTTGGTTTGTTTTACGGCATATCAACCTCAATGGGTTATTTAATGCCGACAAGAATTTTATTGCTGGTTTTGGTTTGCTTTGTTTTGTTTTACGGCATATCAACCTCAATGGGTTATTTAATGCCGATAAGATTTTTATTGCTAGTAAAACTTTTTCCAAAAAAGTATTTCTTGTAATAATGTATTGCTGGTAATCATTTTTTTCTTCAAAATTCATTATTTGGGGAAAGGATACCTAACTATAACTTTCTGATTACATTTGGAATACGGGGGAAATGCTAGTGAATCGCATCGGTGGAAGTGGCATAGCGTTTCATTGCTGGAAATTTCTGGATAGCGAAAACGAAATCATGGATCTCATGTGAACGCTTGACATAGATTACGATGGATTAGTGGTATACTTGCGACGTTACTTCTGTACGCAAAAGGTGGCAAAGTAGAGAATAAACCTTCCACCATAAAAAACCTAAAAAACGTTTTTAACTCTATCCGGGGTGGAATTTGAGAATGGAGCAGCTTCAAGTGTACCGAGACCTTCTTTCTAACCACGACTCCACGCCGCAATCGGGAAGAAGAAGAGGATTCATACATTTCCCAAGGATATTAACGCGCAATAATTAGAACTCGGATCTTCGATTCCTCAGTCCGAGCTGCTATCCTTCGCTCCACTATGCCTCCGTTCTTAATATTTTGCTTAGCTGCGTTTTCGGATTTCGGTGTCGCATATTCCATCCTCTGTTAAAACACTTCCTAGATATTTCAATTTCTGGACTTTCTGGATTGTGGAGTCTCCAATTCGTAGTTAGTATCTTGAGTCGTTCCTTTTGCTGACAACTGCACATTTTGTCCTTTTTTCTCGCTTTCTTTCTAGAGTAGGTCTATAATAGTCTCTGAAAAAAAGATTTGTTGAGTGAAGGAGCGAGTGTCTAAGAAAGAAAGAAAGAATCAGATAGAAAGGGAGAATGTGCGATGTAGATAGACATATATGGAAAGAAAGAAAGAAAGAAAGAAAGAAAGAAAGAAAGAAAGAAAGAAAGAATCAGATAGAAAGGGAGAATGTGCGATGTAGATAGACATATATGGAAAGAAAGAAAGAAAGAAAGAAAGAAAGAAAGAAAGAAAGAATCAGATAGAAAGGGAGAATGTGCGATGTAGATAGACATATATGGAAAGAAAGAAAGAAAGAAAGAAAGAAAGAAAGAAAGAATCAGATAGAAAGGGAGAATGTGCGATGTAGATAGACATATATGGAAAGAAAGAAAGAAAGAAAGAAAGAAAGAAAGAAAGAAAGAAAGAATCAGATAGAAAGGGAGAATGTGCGATGTAGATAGACATATATGGAAAGAAAGAAAGAAAGAAAGAAAGAAAGAAAGAAAGAATCAGATAGAAAGGGAGAATGTGCGATGTAGATAGACATATATGGAAAGAAAGAAAGAAAGAAAGAAAGAAAGAAAGAATCAGATAGAAAGGGAGAATGTGCGATGTAGATAGACATATATGGAAAGAAAGAAAGAAAGAAAGAAAGAAAGAAAGAAAGAAAGAAAGAAAGAATCAGATAGAAAGGGAGAATGTGCGATGTAGATAGACATATATGGAAAGAAAGAAAGAAAGAAAGAAAGAAAGAAAGAATCAGATAGAAAGGGAGAATGTGCGATGTAGATAGACATATATGGAAAGAAAGAAAGAAAGAAAGAAAGAAAGAAAGAATCAGATAGAAAGGGAGAATGTGCGATGTAGATAGACATATATGGAAAGAAAGAAAGAAAGAAAGAAAGAAAGAAAGAAAGAAAGAATCAGATAGAAAGGGAGAATGTGCGATGTAGATAGACATATATGGAAAGAAAGAAAGAAAGAAAGAAAGAAAGAAAGAATCAGATAGAAAGGGAGAATGTGCGATGTAGATAGACATATATGGAAAGAAAGAAAGAAAGAAAGAAAGAAAGAAAGAAAGAATCAGATAGAAAGGGAGAATGTGCGATGTAGATAGACATATATGGAAAGAAAGAAAGAAAGAAAGAAAGAAAGAAAGAATCAGATAGAAAGGGAGAATGTGCGATGTAGATAGACATATATGGAAAGAAAGAAAGAAAGAAAGAAAGAAAGAAAGAAAGAAAGAAAGAAAGAATCAGATAGAAAGGGAGAATGTGCGATGTAGATAGACATATATGGAAAGAAAGAAAGAAAGAAAGAAAGAAAGAAAGAAAGAAAGAAAGAAAGAAAGAATCAGATAGAAAGGGAGAATGTGCGATGTAGATAGACATATATGGAAAGAAAGAAAGAAAGAAAGAAAGAAAGAAAGAAAGAATCAGATAGAAAGGGAGAATGTGCGATGTAGATAGACATATATGGAAAGAAAGAAAGAAAGAAAGAAAGAAAGAAAGAAAGAAAGAAAGAAAGAAAGAATCAGATAGAAAGGGAGAATGTGCGATGTAGATAGACATATATGGAAAGAAAGAAAGAAAGAAAGAAAGAAAGAAAGAAAGAAAGAATCAGATAGAAAGGGAGAATGTGCGATGTAGATAGACATATATGGAAAGAAAGAAAGAAAGAAAGAAAGAAAGAAAGAAAGAATCAGATAGAAAGGGAGAATGTGCGATGTAGATAGACATATATGGAAAGAAAGAAAGAAAGAAAGAAAGAAAGAAAGAATCAGATAGAAAGGGAGAATGTGCGATGTAGATAGACATATATGGAAAGAAAGAAAGAAAGAAAGAAAGAAAGAAAGAATCAGATAGAAAGGGAGAATGTGCGATGTAGATAGACATATATGGAAAGAAAGAAAGAAAGAAAGAAAGAAAGAAAGAAAGAAAGAATCAGATAGAAAGGGAGAATGTGCGATGTAGATAGACATATATGGAAAGAAAGAAAGAAAGAAAGAAAGAAAGAAAGAAAGAAAGAAAGAAAGAAAGAATCAGATAGAAAGGGAGAATGTGCGATGTAGATAGACATATATGGAAAGAAAGAAAGAAAGAAAGAAAGAAAGAAAGAATCAGATAGAAAGGGAGAATGTGCGATGTAGATAGACATATATGGAAAGAAAGAAAGAAAGAAAGAAAGAAAGAAAGAAAGAAAGAAAGAAAGAATCAGATAGAAAGGGAGAATGTGCGATGTAGATAGACATATATGGAAAGAAAGAAAGAAAGAAAGAAAGAAAGAAAGAATCAGATAGAAAGGGAGAATGTGCGATGTAGATAGACATATATGGAAAGAAAGAAAGAAAGAAAGAAAGAAAGAAAGAAAGAATCAGATAGAAAGGGAGAATGTGCGATGTAGATAGACATATATGGAAAGAAAGAAAGAAAGAAAGAAAGAAAGAAAGAAAGAAAGAAAGAATCAGATAGAAAGGGAGAATGTGCGATGTAGATAGACATATATGGAAAGAAAGAAAGAAAGAAAGAAAGAAAGAAAGAATCAGATAGAAAGGGAGAATGTGCGATGTAGATAGACATATATGGAAAGAAAGAAAGAAAGAAAGAAAGAAAGAAAGAAAGAATCAGATAGAAAGGGAGAATGTGCGATGTAGATAGACATATATGGAAAGAAAGAAAGAAAGAAAGAAAGAAAGAAAGAATCAGATAGAAAGGGAGAATGTGCGATGTAGATAGACATATATGGAAAGAAAGAAAGAAAGAAAGAAAGAAAGAAAGAAAGAAAGAAAGAAAGAAAGAATCAGATAGAAAGGGAGAATGTGCGATGTAGATAGACATATATGGAAAGAAAGAAAGAAAGAAAGAAAGAAAGAAAGAAAGAAAGAAAGAAAGAAAGAATCAGATAGAAAGGGAGAATGTGCGATGTAGATAGACATATATGGAAAGAAAGAAAGAAAGAAAGAAAGAAAGAAAGAAAGAATCAGATAGAAAGGGAGAATGTGCGATGTAGATAGACATATATGGAAAGAAAGAAAGAAAGAAAGAAAGAAAGAAAGAAAGAAAGAATCAGATAGAAAGGGAGAATGTGCGATGTAGATAGACATATATGGAAAGAAAGAAAGAAAGAAAGAAAGAAAGAAAGAAAGAATCAGATAGAAAGGGAGAATGTGCGATGTAGATAGACATATATGGAAAGAAAGAAAGAAAGAAAGAAAGAAAGAAAGAATCAGATAGAAAGGGAGAATGTGCGATGTAGATAGACATATATGGAAAGAAAGAAAGAAAGAAAGAAAGAAAGAAAGAAAGAAAGAAAGAAAGAAAGAATCAGATAGAAAGGGAGAATGTGCGATGTAGATAGACATATATGGAAAGAAAGAAAGAAAGAAAGAAAGAAAGAAAGAAAGAAAGAATCAGATAGAAAGGGAGAATGTGCGATGTAGATAGACATATATGGAAAGAAAGAAAGAAAGAAAGAAAGAAAGAAAGAAAGAATCAGATAGAAAGGGAGAATGTGCGATGTAGATAGACATATATGGAAAGAAAGAAAGAAAGAAAGAAAGAAAGAAAGAATCAGATAGAAAGGGAGAATGTGCGATGTAGATAGACATATATGGAAAGAAAGAAAGAAAGAAAGAAAGAAAGAAAGAAAGAATCAGATAGAAAGGGAGAATGTGCGATGTAGATAGACATATATGGAAAGAAAGAAAGAAAGAAAGAAAGAAAGAAAGAAAGAATCAGATAGAAAGGGAGAATGTGCGATGTAGATAGACATATATGGAAAGAAAGAAAGAAAGAAAGAAAGAAAGAAAGAAAGAAAGAAAGAAAGAATCAGATAGAAAGGGAGAATGTGCGATGTAGATAGACATATATGGAAAGAAAGAAAGAAAGAAAGAAAGAAAGAAAGAAAGAAAGAAAGAAAGAAAGAATCAGATAGAAAGGGAGAATGTGCGATGTAGATAGACATATATGGAAAGAAAGAAAGAAAGAAAGAAAGAAAGAATCAGATAGAAAGGGAGAATGTGCGATGTAGATAGACATATATGGAAAGAAAGAAAGAAAGAAAGAAAGAAAGAAAGAATCAGATAGAAAGGGAGAATGTGCGATGTAGATAGACATATATGGAAAGAAAGAAAGAAAGAAAGAAAGAAAGAAAGAAAGAAAGAAAGAAAGAAAGAAAGAATCAGATAGAAAGGGAGAATGTGCGATGTAGATAGACATATATGGAAAGAAAGAAAGAAAGAAAGAAAGAAAGAAAGAATCAGATAGAAAGGGAGAATGTGCGATGTAGATAGACATATATGGAAAGAAAGAAAGAAAGAAAGAAAGAAAGAAAGAAAGAAAAAGAATCAGATAGAAAGGGAGAATGTGCGATGTAGATAGACATATATGGAAAGAAAGAAAGAAAGAAAGAAAGAAAGAAAGAAAGAAAGAAAGAAAGAAAGAAAGAAAGAATCAGATAGAAAGGGAGAATGTGCGATGTAGATAGACATATATGGAAAGAAAGAAAGAAAGAAAGAAAGAAAGAAAGAAAGAAAGAAAGAAAGAATCAGATAGAAAGGGAGAATGTGCGATGTAGATAGACATATATGGAAAGAAAGAAAGAAAGAAAGAAAGAAAGAAAGAAAGAAAGAAAGAAAGAAAGAAAGAAAGAAAGAAAGAAAAATAAAAAAATTGTCAGTTGTGAAATAAGAACAAAACCGCAAGGGAAAAAACAATAAAAACTAAAATGGGTCATTTGTGAAGAAGGGGCAAAAAGAACAAAATAGACAGTTATATATAACCAAGTCAGATGAAGTAAAAAAAAAGAAAAAAAATTCGAAATGGAAAAAAAAGGGAAAGAGGCCGAAAGTGAAGGCGAGGGGTGGGCAGTGATCAAAGTATAAGATAAAGAAAGACGACAAAAAAAGAATAATAAAAAAAAAAGAATGAAAAAGGTTAACGGGAAAAAGAAAAAGAAAAAAAGAGAGATCAAATTTAGCAAGAAAGAAACAACACAAATCAACAGTAGAAAGTAAATATTGCCATTTCCGTAAGCAAGGAAAGAAAGACTGAAGTCAACAGCACACCCATCCAGAGTTGGGAACGAAAAAAAACAAAAACGAATCAAGATAGAAACAAAAAAAAAATGAGAGAATATAAATACAAATAAAGAAAGGAAGAGAAAATGACATTCCAAATCTATTTCATTGCATTAATCGCACGGCGGCGTCAGGGCAGATTGGCTTGGTGTTCACGGTTTGGTCAGGATTAGAAATAGGCAAGCGGTGTAGAAGGAAATCCCACGGCAAAACCAAATCGATACCGGGCGACACGTGACATCGAAATGCAGGAAGCATTTTCACTTAGCCGAGGCAGTTGAAACTGAAATCAAGGAAACAGCCGGCTTGAAAAAATATGACCGAACTGCGAAGATAAAACAAAGAGACGCAAGTCAAACGACAAAAAAGAAGAGTTCCTTGTAAATGGTCGACATCAGAGGCAAAAGCTTCTTGTATATTTTCATATATTTACAACAAGCTGTATGTATATTATAGGATGATCGGACAAAAAATTACATATTTTTACCGGAACAAATTGGGAGTCAAGCGAAAGTAGAAGCAAATTTGAAAATGCGTCTAGTTTATCATTACTTGCAAAAAAAAATAGTAATTACGTAATTCACAGCTATGAACTATATTAATGATTATTTTTAGACAATTTTTTTTTTGTTTATACGTTCTTTTTATAGATACAAATATTTAAGTAAATACTCTGTTTATAATAAACAGTATTTATAACATTTACCGGCCGGAATGTCCGAGACATTTTCAGAGAAAATGCGCGTCCTCCGACAGGAATCGATCCTGAATCCTATGCGGAACCGTCATAGAAGCCTGACGTCCTTTTAACCGATGGAGCCACAGAGGAGCGTTCGGTTAGCATGGTCGATTATACTGCTTTTAAATTTCAATCTTTCATGAATCTCTCACGTACATTCATATCTGCTCATGGCGTATCCAAATGTAAACAAATGACGTCACACATTATTATTATTATTATTGTTATTATATATATATATATATATATATATATATATATGTATTATGAAATGCACAAAGTCCGACAATTCTTTTAGGACATTTTTATGTTTATACATTCTTTTTTATATAGATACAAATATTTAAGTAAATGCTCTGTTTATAATAAACAGTATTAACAACGTTTACCGGCCGGAATGTCCGAGAAATTTTCATAGAAAATATGCGTCCTGCGACAGGAATCGAACCTGTATCCTATACGGAACCGTCATATAGCCTGACGTGCTTTTACCGATTGAGTCTCAGAGGAGCGTTTCGGTTAGGATTTTTTTTAACTCTGTGGCTTTGTATACGAGCACTCGTATATTTATCCATTTGGTTATATATATATATATATATATATATATATATATATATATATATATATATATATATATATATATATATATATAGAGAGAGAGAGAGAGAGAGAGAGAGAGAGAGAGAGAGAGAGAGAATTACACACACATACACATACACACACACACGCATATATATATATATATATATATATATATATATATATATGCGTGTGTGTGTATGTGTATGTGTGTGTAATTCTCGTATTTTTCTAAGAACTTAATTAAAATTATGGTATTCTGATAAGTTAACGTTCTTTGGTATGTAAATAAAAAAATTTTGAATAAGCACCGACCTTCCCCCATAACTGAATGTATAGACAGAAGATATGTACTATGAGAGGGAGGGGTGTATAAAAATGTACAGCGCATCTGAACCGAGTCAGTGAGTATGTGCGCATGCGTGTCTTTATTTGGTCGAAAGAGATTTACTCACTTATCTATCTATCTATCTATCTATCTATCTATCTATCTATCTATCTATCTATCTATCTATGTTACTCACTTATCTATCTATCTATCTATCTATCTATCTATCTATCTATCTATCTCTGTTACTCACCTATCTATCTATCTATCTATCTATCTATCTATGTTACTCACTTATCTATCTATATATCTATCTATCTATCTATCTATTTATGGCGGGTTACATTTTCTCAAGT
>OZ038501.1:13069599-13107099 GCA_964036315.1 Acanthosepion esculentum | reverse complement strand
AATGCATACTTGATTTTTATTGTTGGTTTGGTTTGCTTTGGTTTGTTTTACGGCATATCAACCTAAATGGGTTATTTAATGCCGACAAGATTTTTATTGCTGGTTTGGTTTGGCTTGTTTTGGTTTACGGCATATCAACCTCAATGGGTTATTTAATGCCGACAAGATTTTTATTGCTGGTTTTGTTTGTTTTACGGCATATCAACCTAAATGGGTTATTTAATGCATACTTGATTTTTATTGTTGGTTTGGTTTGCTTTGGTTTGTTTTACGGCATATCAACCTAAATGGGTTATTTAATGCCGACAAGATTTTTATTGCTGGTTTGGTTTGGCTTGTTTTGGTTTACGGCATATCAACCTCAATGGGTTATTTAATGCCGACAAGATTTTTATTGCTGGTTTGGTTTGGCTTGTTTTGGTTTACGGCATATCAACCTCAATAGGTTATTTAATGCATACTAGATTTTTATTGTTGGTTTGGTTTGCTTTGGTTTGTTTTACGGCATATCAACCTAAATGGGTTATTTAATGCCGACAAGATTTTTATTGCTGGTTTGGTTTGGCTTGTTTTGGTTTACGGCATATCAACCTCAATGTGTTATTTAATGCCGACAAGATTTTTATTGCTGGTTTTGTTTGTTTTGCGGCATATCAACCTAAATGGGTTATTTAATGCATACTTGATTTTTATTGTTGGTTTGGTTTGCTTTGGTTTGTTTTACGGCATATCAACCTAAATGGGTTATTTAATGCCGACAAGATTTTTATTGCTGGTTTGGTTTGGCTTGTTTTGGTTTACGGCATATCAACCTCAATGGGTTATTTAATGCCGACAAGATTTTTATTGCTGGTTTGGTTTGGCTTGTTTTGGTTTACGGCATATCAACCTCAATAGGTTATTTAATGCATACTAGATTTTTATTGTTGGTTTGGTTTGCTTTGGTTTGTTTTACGGCATATCAACCTAAATGGGTTATTTAATGCCGACAAGATTTTTATTGCTGGTTTGGTTTGGCTTGTTTTGGTTTACGGCATATCAACCTCAATGTGTTATTTAATGCCGACAAGATTTTTATTGCTGGTTTTGTTTGTTTTGCGGCATATCAACCTAAATGGGTTATTTAATGCATACTTGATTTTTATTGTTGGTTTGGTTTGCTTTGGTTTGTTTTACGGCATATCAACCTAAATGGGTTATTTAATGCCGACAAGATTTTTATTGCTGGTTTGGTTTGGCTTGTTTTGGTTTACGGCATATCAACCTCAATGGGTTATTTAATGCCGACAAGATTTTTATTGCTGGTTTTGTTTGTTTTACGGCATATCAACCTAAATGGGTTATTTAATGCATACTTGATTTTTATTGTTGGTTTGGTTTGCTTTGGTTTGTTTTACGGCATATCAACCTAAATGGGTTATTTAATGCCGACAAGATTTTTATTGCTGGTTTGGTTTGGCTTGTTTTGGTTTACGGCATATCAACCTCAATGGGTTATTTAATGCCGACAAGATTTTTATTGCTGGTTTTGTTTGTTTTACGGCATATCAACCTAAATGGGTTATTTAATGCATACTTGATTTTTATTGTTGGTTTGGTTTGCTTTGGTTTGTTTTACGGCATATCAACCTAAATGGGTTATTTAATGCCGACAAGATTTTTATTGCTGGTTTGGTTTGGTTTGGTTTGGTTTCTTTTACGGCATATCAACCTCAAAGGTTTATATAATGCCGACAAGATTTTTATTGCTGGTTTGGATTGCTTTGTTTTGTTTTACGGCATATCAACCTCAATGGGTTATTTAATGCCGACAAGATTTTTATTGCTGGTTTGGTTTGCTTTGTTTTGTTTTACGGCATATCAACCTAAATGGGTTATTTAATGCCGACAAGATTTTTATTGCTGGTTTGGTTTGGTTTGGTTTGGTTTCTTTTACGGCATATCAACCTCAAAGGTTTATATAATGCCGACAAGATTTTTATTGCTGGTTTGGATTGCTTTGTTTTGTTTTACGGCATATCAACCTCAATGGGTTATTTAATGCCGACAAGATTTTTATTGCTGGTTTGGTTTGCTTTGTTTTGTTTTACGGCATATCAACCTAAATGGGTTATTTAATGCCGACAAGATTTTTATTGCTGGTTTGGTTTGGTTTGGTTTGGTTTCTTTTACGGCATATCAACCTCAAAGGTTTATATAATGCCGACAAGATTTTTATTGCTGGTTTGGATTGCTTTGTTTTGTTTTACGACATATCAACCTCAATGGGTTATTTAATGCAAACAATATTTTTATTGCGAGTAAGTTGGTGTTTGTTTTTTCCAAAATTGTATTGCTGGTAATAATTTTTCTTCAAAAATTCATTGCTGGTAATAATCTTTTACAAAAACGTATTGCTCTTGTTGAAAACTATTTTCATACTTTCATAGTGTTTCGACCCGTTGCTGTTGGACGTAGTTTATCGTCACACCCAGGAGGGTCATTTTACTATACAATGAATTTTTATACATTCATAGAGTTTTGATTTTGTTTGAGGGTTCATTATTTGCCCATATCTGGGACCCTAACAGGTGCTACCACCCGGGGTTAGGATGGATCTAGAACCAGCAGCATTTAAGAGGTGGTCCCACGCTCCTCAAAACCTCCAACCTCACAATCATGTGTCTTATTTATGCATGCAGTGTATCGTCCTACGCAGGACTAGGTTTCTGTTCTTTTTTGTTTTTCATTTTTACTAATGTTTACACAATACAAGTCCTAAGAGCCACTCAAAATAGAGGCCTACTGTGTGGAGATGTATTAGCGTAGAAAATAACAAGCCCTATGTGTATAGAGCTGAGACAGACTTTAGAAGGAACCGGAATCCTAAACCTAAACCGGAAACAAGGGATAAGCATACTCCTGTTCAGGGAGGAGTGAGAACTGGGCGATATATAATCTATCTGCTATGTATGAATATTTAATGAACCCCTTCTCTTTCGTTTTATCTGCTTAGCCTTCTGACCCTTCGATACACGGCTATTTTGAACAAAGACAATGCTACAGCCGAAAGAAAGAAATGGATTTAGAGAGGGCGATAACGCTCTCGTGTGGCTAACGTCTGCTTCGGTGAAATGAAAAACCTTGATTTGTACCCTCTTACTTCTTTAAATAATAACCTGCATTCATACTTACGATTGCTATTGCAATCTCTTGTTAATGTTGCTGATGTCAAATATATAACGAGGCAAGGAAGTACATAGTCGTCGAACACGTAAAGTTCTGATTCAATCAGTAATTTAAAAATTATAATTAATAAGAAAATCAAAATAGCAACATCTTAATCGTTTCCCGGATATTTCTAGATATTATTATTAGCAGTAGATGTAAAATTATTATTAGTAGTAGTCGTACTTGTGTGTCTGTTATTATTGTTAGCGTTGAGGTGATTATGGTGTCGGTGCTACCAAATCATTTTGTAACTATTTGACTTCCCTAAACATCGTTTTCCCGAAATGTCTCGCGAGAAGAGAAAAAAAAACTCAGAAACGAACGAGAAGAACGTGAGAGGAAAGTGAATGGCGAAGAGAGACTGATGAATGAATATTGTTTCACGTTGATTCTGAATCCCCTTCGCCGCATTCGTCTTCTTAAACAAGCCAGCGGATAAACCAGCCGAGACTAGACATGCCAAGCAGGTCAGCCCTCCATTCTTTACGCAAGATACCATCCGCACGCCCGCCCGCCCGACCTACCGACCATCCGCCATGTTTTCTCTAACTCTACACCCAAGTACTTCTCTTGCTGGAAATCTCCAGTAGCCGGTTCTCTTAATCCTCATTAACGCATAAGAAAACGGTCAGGATCTAAGCTGCTTGCCTGAGTGGACTCCTGGTGATTTGCCCACTGGAAAGATCCCACTAATCTCAATTAAGATTGAAAGTGAGGCATTTTGGAGCAGCGAGAGAAGTGTTAGAACGGCTATTGATAAAGTCTCGTTCTCGTTTGTCAGTCTCGTCGTCGTCGTTGATGTTGTCCTGACAATTTCGCAATCTCTCTCTCTCTCTTTTTCTTTCTCTCTCTCACTCTTTCTCTCTCTATATCTCTCTCTCTCATTCTTTCTCTCTCTCTTTCTTTCTCTATCTATTTCTTTCTCACTCTTTCTCTCTCTCACTCATTCTCTCTCACTCTTTCACTCTCTCTTTTCCTTTCTCTCTCTCTCTCTCTTTCTCTCAATCTTTCTTTCTCCCTCTCTTTCTCGTTCTCACTCGTTCTCTTTCTCTCTCTCTTTCTCTCTCTATTTCTCTCTCTTTCTTTCTCTCTCACTATTTCTCTCTATATTTCTCTCTCTTTCTCTCTCACTTTTTCTCTCTCTCACTCTTTCTCTCTCTCTTTATTTCTCTCTCACTCTTTCTGTCACATTCTTTCTCTCTCTCACTCATTCTCTCTCACTCTTTCTCTCTTACTCTTTCTCTCTCTCTATTTCTCTCTCACTCTTTCTCTCCCTCATTCATTCTCTCTCACTCTTTCCCTCTCTCTTTCCATCTCACTCTCTCTCTATTTCTCTCTCACTCATTCTCTCTCTCACTCTTTCTCTCTCTTTCTCTCTCTCTTTTTTTCTCTCCTTATTTCTCTCTCTCTTTCTCTCTCTCTCACTCATTCTTTCTCACTCTTCCCTCCCCCCCTCTCTCTCTCTCTCTCTCGTCATTGCACCGAATAAACAGACAGACTTCTTTTGGATATCATTATTCACTTATCTCTGTTCAAATAATTCTCCTTTATTACCTTTTTTTTTAATTTTTACTTTTTCACGTTTCTCTCTTTCCTTTGTTTCATTCACGCGTTTCTTCTCATCTCTCTTTCCGTTTCTTGTTTTGCTTCGTTCCCTTCTATATTTTCTTTTTCCCTTTCTTTCTTTCTTGCCCTTTTCTTTCGTTTCATCCTGTCTGTCTGTCTGTCCTACTTTTTGCTCTTATTTTTTTTTATCCTCTTATTTTTATCTCCTGTCTTCGAAGAGTAGGGATATTTACTCAGCTTAACCAGTGAACTCAATGAGGATTGACTTCTCTCTATGATTTGTCGGAATACTTTGACAGTCGGCGCTCCGAGACATTTCAACCGAACTACTTTTCGCTAATATGAGACGCATCCAGGGAGAACTGACTTCAGCACAAGATTTGCTAGATTACATTTTTTTTAGTCAGTTCAACCCAAGTAAGGCGATAATGCCACTAAGACTCAAGGAATTATTGGGAAAGAAAGAGAATGAGAAAATTTTGGAAGGAAACAGAAACCTAATCCTTAAGAGAAAACAAGGGATAAACTCTACTCCTGGTCAAAATACCGGAGTGGATTGTGAACCAGACAATAATGATGATCTAAGTTAGCTTAGATATATATATATACATACACCATAACGTGATAGTGTTATGGAGTAACACGATTAATCAAAAAATCCGAATAAGAAACAGATTCTAGTGGGTAACGAAAATAAATGTTCTTGAAAGAAAAATCATATTACAGTGCCGTTTGTCCCTTTGTTATTGCGTATGCTACGCCCTGACATTACCTCAGATAAACAATGGACCTTTCCGTTTGGATTGTCGCGGAAGACGGAAGGATAAGATATAGCTGAATCCATGTTTAATTTTAGTGAGAAAAGGAAAGGATACAGAATAAGAAGAGAGACAGAAAGAAAGAAAGAAAGAAAAAGGTGAGATCGAGGAGAAAAGGAAATCATATTTATTAATAAGAAGAAATAAATAAGGAAAGAATAACAATGGGAAGATGGAGTTGCCCATAATGCTCTCATGCGTTTGAGGTCTGCTTCAGTGAAATAGAAAAATATCATCAATACTCTCCTGCGTCTGTCTATATTTTTAAGATGAGATATTATGTACACTATTTACATTATTCGGACTATTGTCCTCATCTTTGTTGCCATATTTATTACAACGTTTCGGCCCTTTGTTATCTGTCTATATTTCTGAGATGAGGTATTATGTACACTATTTACATTATTCGGACTATTGTTGAACTGAACCCTTTATTTCGCTCACTGGAGTAGACTGTTCTAGTTCCACGTGCCATGTTTAATGGATGTCAGTTGTCAGTTATCTCGTGTTAAATCTCCTCTCCAAGTTCTCCACTGCCTTACCCGGGTATTAAACTCACACCCTTTGGGTCGCGTCACTGGATCTAACTAACGACTTTATCCACTGTACCATATATCCTCAAGGACACATTCGACATTCCAACCACCTGAAGATTGCCGGAGCGTACAACGGCCGAAACGTTGTAATAAATAT
Source organism: Acanthosepion esculentum (assembly GCA_964036315.1). Classification (NCBI taxonomy): domain Eukaryota; kingdom Metazoa; phylum Mollusca; class Cephalopoda; order Sepiida; family Sepiidae; genus Acanthosepion; species Acanthosepion esculentum. Next base: position 13,100,812 of record OZ038501.1, on the reverse strand, counting down.
GGCGACAAAGATGAGGACAATAGTCCGAATAAGGTAAATAGTCTACATAATACCTCATCCCAGAAATATAGACAGATACTGAAAGGCCGAAACGTTGTAATAAATATGGCAGCAAAGATGAGGACAATAGTCCGAATAATGTAAATAGTGTACATAATGCCTCATCTAAGAAATATAGACAGATACTGAAAGGCCGAAACGTTGTAATAAATATGGCAGCAAAGATGAGGACAATAGTCCGAATAATGTAAATAGTATACATAATACCTCATCTCAGAAATATAGACAGAAACTGAAAGACCGAAACGTTGCAATAAATATGGCGACAAAGATGAGGACAATAGTCCGAATAATATAAATAGTGTACTCTCGTGCCTCTGATGAAATAGAAAAACATCTTCAATTTTTTTTTATGCCAATTATATTAATTCTAATACGAAAAGAAAAAAAATTATGCCATGATGAAGAGTTGATAAGCCGTAAAAAACAAAATAAATCAATCAAACCTCATTAAGCGTGCTGGTTGTAATGGTTTTCTGGACTGGCGTTATCAACTTAATAGTCCGGAATCCGAACATTAGAGCAGGCTTTCCTATCAGTAGGGCTATAATTTCGGCCCCGTTGTATTTATATTTAGTGAATGCGATGTGTCGTATGCAGTGCTTTTCGCTCGGGTCTCTAGATGTCATGATGTAGTGTGCTATCATGGCTGTACTCTATGGCAAAAGATCCAGATAATACTTAGCCATACTACCCGATGGTGCTGATGCCTCGCTATCCCGTCTCAGTACCTTTTCAGAAGTTCCCCAAAAGCCGTTGACTACTAAGGCGTAGCTCCTACGCCCAGGTCGGCGACTGGCCGATGGCCGCTTGAAACATGTTCGGTTGGCGAGAGCCGTTCCCCTTCACCGGCCGAGTCGGGAAAATTATTCAACTATCCCTACAGAGTTTAGCCGGCATTTCGATGCCGTTGACCGGGTTTTGGCCGTCCCACTTCTTGGAGCCATGTGTGAGAGTTGTATATACGCCGTGTACCATTACAGTTTCGCGTCCCTGTTGATCCAAGTAAAGCAGGATTGACTGCTTCCCTACAAACGTACTACCACTGACAATGCACCCGATACATCCCACATTGCAATATACCTAAAAATATCTCATAATCTACACTTGGAAAATACTAGGGTGGACCTCATTTCCTGGCTCTACCAGGTCTGACCTTCACGGCTAGAACTCGCCATGTCACTTACATAGTAGAAAACAACTCACATTCCCTCCGTATTTCATTGGGTAGTAATAAGTTCCACTCAAACAGCTTCTTACCGCGAACCATTGCCCTGTGGGACAGACTCTTAAGACGTTGATTCCCCGATCACTACGATCTTTATCCGTTCAAGTCTCGAGTCAGCAGTTATCTCTGCTTCCTATTTATATAAACTACCCCTTAACGTGACCCTCTACCTCGTGTGACCTTGTACAGGGTGAACCTTACTGTAAAAACTTTTTACGTCTATACAAAAACCTCATTTCGCAATACTCCACCTAGTGTTTTTTCGGGCTGTGGATAGGGGGGGGTGGAAGAATTTAATAAAATGTAAAACAAATCAGCTGATAAAAATATTAGACTGAAGATGGAAAACGAGTTGAGGCTAGATGACTAAGAATGGGACAATTCCAAGAAACCATTTTCTGCATTTGTTACTTCTTTGCCTAGTTTCGGGCCCAAGTTAAAGTCTGGCTTTCAAACTAATCCAATTCCAGCCCTAATGAAAATTGGGTGAGACAACTTGTTAGAAGAGGAAAAAAAAAAGATTGATACGGGAACAAATTCAAAGAATGTATCTGTTCGCAATCAGTCAGCCGATGCGTTTGGGAGGCAGGATCAACAAAGACACAATTTCGCGCCAATTTAGAGCAATTTGCCGTCGCAAGGATAAATCGCCAGACCACGTGACTAACTTAACCAACTGAAAGTTATTCTCTGTTTTCCTCTTTTTCCTCTTCTATCATGTTTCAATTATTTCTGCTCCTTCTTCTTCTTCTTCTTCTTCTTCTTCTTCTTCTTCTTCTTCTTCTTCTTCTTCTTCGTGATTTCTCCATTATTTTTCTTCTCTTTTATCTTACTTTTCTTTCTTTCTTCGTTTCCTTCTTCCTCATAGCTGCTTCTCCTTTTCTCGCCACTCTTTTTCTTCCTCTTTTTCTTTTCATTTTTTTCTCCTTTCTTCTCTTTCCTTGTTTCCTTTTTTTCTTTAGAGATTTGTACATCCTCCTTAGTTTTCTTCATCATTATCATCTTCTTCTTCGTCTTCGCCATCTTCTTCTTCTTCTTCTTCTTCTTCTTCTTCTTCTTCTTCTTCAAATTCTTCTTCTTCAAATTCTTCTTCTCCGTCGTCATCATCGTCGTTTTCTTTCTTAGCTTCTCTTTCTTTTTCTTTTAATTATTCTTCATTTTCTTCTTTAGAGTCTTGTTTCATTTGTCGTGACCTTTCCTCTTCGTCTTTGTTTTCTTCTTCTTCTTCTTCGTCATCATCATCATCATCATCATCATCATCATCATCATCATCTTCTTCTTCTTCTTCTTCTTCTTCTTCTTCTTCTTCCCCATCTTCTTCTACTTCGTCTCATTCTTCATCATCTTTTTCGTAGTCGTCGTTGTTTTCTTTCTTAGCTTCTCTTTCTTTTTCTTTTAATTTGTCTTCATTTTCTTCTGTAGAGGCTTGTCTCTTTTGTCGTCACTCTTCTCCTCCATCATCTTCTTCCTCGTGTTCTTCTTCATCGTCTTCGTCTTCTTCGTCATCTTCTTCTTGGTCGCCTTCTTCTTCATCTTCATCTTCGTCTTCTTTATCACCATCTTCTTCGTGTTCTTCATCATCATCTTCTTCGCCTTCTTCTTCATCTCCATTTTCTTCGTCTTCTTCATCTACTTCGTCTTCTTCATCATCTTCGTCTTCTTTTTCTTTTTCGGCTTCATTCTTCCCTTTGTCTTTAACATTCTTTTTGTTTCATTTTCGATTTTGTCACTTCTTTTCGCCATCGCCGCCTTTATTGAGACGTTCTTTTTGTCTTTTTCTCTCATACTCTCTTTCCTTTTATTGTCTCCTCTTCTTCTTCTTCTTCTTCTTCTTCTTCTTCGTCCATTTTATTTTCTACATCTCTTTCTTTATCACCTCACCTCTCCTTTTTTCTTCATCCATTTCAGCGGTTCGTCCATTGTCTTTTACGTTCTCTTTTATAGCCTCGTCCTTTCAGTTTCCTGTTTTCTTCTTTTTTTTTTCGGGCCGCCGGCCAATATTCAGAACCTTCGTTCGCTGGACGCGCTAATAAGAATAAAAATCGAATACTTTTTTCCATTGTGTGAACCCAGTAGCCATAGGATGGCCACAGATTAGCACGAAATCTGTGCTCTCCACCGAAGAGTTTGCAGAAAGTATTCATTAACGTCTGGTTCGACGCTCAAAACGACTTGCTGATTGGATGAAATTTCTTTCGTCCGTTCTCTCTATTCATTCAGCCATTCGCCCATTAATGTATCCGCACATATTGTTTCAAATTTAGCTGATATTTATATAATTTCATCCAATCGGATTTCTTTTTATTTCTTCTTTTGCTCATTTCAATTCGTTCTGGTACTCACACGCACACACACACACGCGCATACACAAACATACAAACACTCTCACAAATACACACACATATTGTACACATCCAGATATTTAAAAGTATCTCGTCTAATATTTGAAATGAAGACCCACGTTTATCTGATTTTATTTCTTTTATGTGTCGAGTCTCTTAAGGGCGTGGTCGATCATGACACTCCACGATTTCCATTTTTCGATAGATCTAAGCAACGTTTGATTCGTAACAATCTCTACCAATCCTTGTTCTGTCACTCACCAACACAACCTTTTTACATATGTGATATAGGGGGGTGATATGACATAGCATCTGAGCACCCTTATCTTTGTTTCTAAGGAAAATTTTCGTGTTTCTTAATAATTTGCTTAGTTTCAGGAAGGCATCTTTCGATATTCTAAAGTAACTTCCGATTATGGTGTCATAATTTTCATAGTCTATTAATAAGCGAATGTATCCTTAAACACTTCCAAAAGCAAAAACAACTAAAACTAGCTTTGATTTTTTTGCCCAGGCTTTTAGGGAAAGTCAAGACAGTGGTTTGCTATTGGCTTCACCCGCGGTTTTGTCGCTGTTTGACATTCAAAGTTAACAGTTTATCCTGCTAGAGAATGAAAGCTAGTTTTAGTTGTTGTTTCTGTTGGAAGAAGGCAACAAATATCGTGCCCTACAGAAGGATACTGAGAATACGATGGAGGGAACGTGTGAATAACGATATAGTTTTAAGTAAAATGGGATCGAAAAGGACACTTGGAATCAAGAAGAGACAGTTGCAATTTCTGGAACACGTAATGAGGAAAGATGTCTCGGAGAAATTAACACTCAGCGGACATATTAAATAAAGGCAAGGGTGACAGAGAGAATTAGTGTGTAACATATGTAAGATGTTGTGTCGGTGAGTGGCAGAAGTAAAAACAAAATCTGTGGAAAAACCCTGCATTTATAAAAAAATATATGTTTTTTATTTATTTAATTATCATTATCTGTTGTCGCTAATGAGCTTTTATTTCTTTTGATTTCAGGTAAGTGTCAAATATCAGTGTAATTCGTTTGTTTTATGGCAACTCGGTACGTATCTAATTTTACTTCCAGTCCCTTTTCAATGCGAAAAAAACGTGCATGGTGCTTTCTCTGTTTCCCTTATGCATAGATAAATAACCTTTGACCTTTGCTCACTGTCGCAAAAAAACATTTGCCTTTTAAGCAGCCTCATCCAAAATCCAATTTCTATGAGGATACAAGTTAATTTTTGTTGTGTTCAATAATATTTTTAAAAAAATAAATGACGACATATCACGTAGCGAAACACGTGACACTATTTTTTTTTTGAAAGATTCATATAAACGTTGAATATTCCAAACTCTATTTTTAATGGATACCCGTGTTGAAATAAACGCCTTGTTTTTTGTTTTTTAATATTGTGTATCACGTTTGCTTGCCACTAACAAGAAAAACTTAACAAGGAACATAGGTGCCTCTGTGTTTTGGGTCTGTTTCATTTTGTGCGTTCGTGTGTATTTGGTTTGGTTTGGTTCGTTTTACGGCATATCAACCCCAATGGGTTATTTAATACCGGCTAATTTTTTTACTGACGGTAATATTTTTGTTCAAAAATGTATTGCTGGTATTAAAACGTATTTTTACACTTTCATAGTGAATAGAATTTGAAGATGGAAGCCAGAATTTGAATGTTGGTACCATTATTAAAGGCCTGATTGATCTTTTTATCCTTTCATTATTGCACATTTGGGAAGACAATGAGGCAGAAACAAAATGATTTTAACCTGCTCCGTTTCTAGCTGAATAACTCAAAGGGTTGTTCAGTGACTTTTAAGACAAATGATGCCAAGGTGGCTCAATGTCTTATCTGAAAACCTGGATAAAAGAAACACAATTAGTTTGTTGTTTTTTGCTTTTTGTTTTGGATATCAAACATTTTGTGGGATGGACAATTATCCTGTTACAGGATTTGGACGATTTTGCTGTCACACACGTTATATATATATATATATATATATATATATATATATATATATATAGAGAGAGAGAGAGAGAGAGAGAGAGAGAGAGATAGATAGATAGATAGATAGATAGATAGATAGATAATACTAGTGGTATATATATATATATATATATATATATATATATATATATATATATGTATATATATATATATATATATATATATATATATATATATATATATATATATGTATATACACACACACATAAATTGCCAAGAGGATAGAATCCAGGTAGAATTCAATGTCCAGGACAGAGTAAGAATATAATATAAAAGGCTGAAACACTAATATTCCATGGTTATAATTCATTAAATTGGAATCGTAATCATGATCCAATTCTTACTTACGAATAATAATAAATTATAACCATGGAATATTAGTGTTTGTGCCTTTTATTATATATATATATATATATATATATATATATATATATATATATATATATATATATATATATATATATATATATATATATATATATATATATCCCTAGGTTCAAGATGGGTTTCATAATTATTTCTCTGAGACTAATTCGAAAATATTCTTATACCCAAAGAGAAATTTCTGAAGCCATTCTTCTAATGTTCTTTCCTAAGCAGTTCCTTCTCTAAATGGATGCCAGGGTGGTGCCATGAATAGCACAATACACTCTGCTAGGAGGGACGAGATCGAATTTCAGTCGAGTTCGTAAAATTCATTCACACGCAAATACCACTTGTAAAAGTAGGAATCCATATCTTCTCCCCCAGCAGTGGATTAAATAATTGGACTTATAGCTGGAAAGATTATTATCTCCACAAAGTGTTAAATCAATATTCGCTCATCAATATATATATATATATATATACTATTAGTAATATTCGGTTGGAAAAAAATCTCGGGTAGCGAAACTTGTAAGTCTATCAAAACAAATTGGTACCTGAGAAAAAAAAATGAAAAGAAGAAAGGACAAGAAAGATCCGAACAGGGTGAACTATATCGTCCAGTGCCTTAAGTTTTTAGCCCAAAGAAAAAAAAACAAGCGAGTAACAAAGATAAAACGTTGAGTTCTCCTCTCAAAACGCTAGGTAGAGCAGGGATACTTCTAGGTAGGTTCTTCCTGGCTCTTTAGAATTTATTTCATTGATATATAGTATTTACATTATTCGGACTATTGTCCTCATCTTTGTCGCCATATTTGTCACAACGTTTCGGCCGTTGTACGCTCCGGCCTTCTTCAGGTGGTTGGAATTTCGAACCGAACCCTTTATTTCGATCACTGGGGTAGACTGTTCTAGTTCCACGAGCCATGTTTGATGGATGTCAGTTATCAGTTATCTCCTGGTAATTTTCCCTCTGAAAGTTCTCCACTGCCTGAACCGGGTATTGAACTCATACTCTTTGGGTCTGTTACTGGATCTAACCAACGCCTTTATCCACCGTACCATGTGTCCTTGAAGCATCAAACATGGCTCGTGGAACTAGAACAGTCTACCCCAGTGATCGAAATAAAGGGTTCGGTTCAAAATTCCAACCACCTGAAGAAGGCCGGAGCGTACAACGGCCGAAACGTTGTGACAAATATGGCGACAAAGATGAGGACAATAGTCCGAATAATGTAAATACTGTACATAATACCTCATCTCAGAAATATAGACAGACTCATTGATATATATATATATATATATATATATATATATATATATATATATATATATATATATATATATATATATATTCAAAAATATATATAAATAAAATAAGATAAATAAAAAGAATTCTTCCTACAATCCAAACAATATGTTTCGCATTTACATTAACCAGAAATGGTTAGGTAACCCGTTTAAAAATCAATCCATGAGACCTTCTCCAAATATCCAGTTGATTGTTTGTTTTTTTGTTGTTGTGCTACGATTTAAACTAAAAGAAACAGAACGGTCTTGTTTGCGCTACAAAGATAGAAGTCAAAAACAATAAACGCACCATTTGACAAGATACAATAAAAAAAAAAGTCAAAGTTAAAGCTATGTCCAAATTGTTTAAAATGTCGCTATTCTGAACCTGGTAAACGCCGGATCTTGAAAGATAGGCGCTATACATTCTTCTCGTAGAAATATTCGCAAAAATTTATATTGATGCCAGATAATTTTAATTCGAGATCAAATTAAATATACAAATGGATTTTAACTGTTGACTCTTTTTTTTTTTTTTTGATAAAAAGGCAAGCACGTGCTTCCAAAATTAAAAATTGTCACGATTACGTTTGAGTTTTATCCGTGTAAAATCTACATGGAAGCGAATCAAGCAAAGTGACATCGATGTCAGTCATTACCGGCGTTCCTTAGTATGATTTCTGTCTTGACACGTTTTAATTTACCGTCTCTTGTCTTCCTTACCGACCTCTTACCGATCTGGTGATTGATTTTCACCTCTTCTCTATCCAGACCCCGTCAACCGGACAATCAGTCTGCCCATCGAACAGACAAATCAATTTCATTCATTATTATTCCTCCTATTTTGAGTCCTTTTCTTCCAGGATTTGGAAAAATATTTTTTTCTTTTTCTTTTTCACCTCTTTCGTCTTCCTTCTCTTTCTTTTTCACCTCGTTCCTTCCTTTTCTTTTTCACCTCGTTCCTTCTTCGTTTTCTTTTTTATCTCTTTCCTCCACCTTTTTCTTTTTCGCCTCTCATCTTGTTTTTTTTTCAACTCTTTCGTCTTCCTTCTTTTTCTTTTTCACCTCTTGTCTACATCTTTGTTCTTTTTCACCTCGTTCCTCCCTTTCCTTTTTCACCTCGTTCCTTCCTTTTCTTTTTCACTTCTTTTCTTTTTCTTTTTCTTTTTTATCTCTTTCCTCTTTCTTTTTCTTTTTCGCCTCTCGTCTTGTTTTTTCACTTCTTTCCTCTTACTTCTTTTTCTTTTTCACCTCTTGTCTGCGTCTTTTTCTTTTTCACCTCGTTCCTTCCTTTTTTCACCTCGTTCCTTCCTTTTCTTTTTCACCACGTTCCTTCTTTTTCTTATTCACCTCTTCCTTCTTCTTTTTCTTTTTTATCTCTTTCCTTCTTTTTCTTTTTCACCTCTTGTCTACTTCTTTTTCTTTTTCACCTCTTGTCTACTTCTTTTTCTTTTTCACCTCGTTCCTTCTTTTCCTTTTTCTTTTCTTTCATTCATTCAACTTTCTTTCTTCAATTCTTCCTTCGCATTTTCCTCCGTCATTTATTCTTTTTCTTTCACTCCTGTTTTTTTTTCTTATTTAGCAGTCTTTTTTTTCACTGACCTAATATCAACCATTTCTTTTCAGACATTCATTCATTTTTTTTTAAATCACGCTTTTATTCTCTTTCTTCGTTCTTTCATTCTATTTGCCATTGTTTCTCTATCGTTCAGACTTCTCTGATTCCTTCTTTTTTTTTTCCAAATATATTCCTTTGTATTTAATGCAGTCATTCTCTCTTTCATCATTCGGCCTTTATTTCATTCATTCCTTTGATCTTTTTCTCTCCAATTAAATACTTTTTTTTTATTTCATTCATTCTTGCCAGACTCATCCCAGGCATCCTCCATCTTTCTTCCTTCCCTATAACATTATCTCAAACCCCGCTCCGCCGCCATATCGCCTCTAACCGCACGCGGCACTCATTTTAACGGCCCAGCCAGTTCGAACTCAACTATAAAACCATAAAACGAGAACAGGCTGGCCAAGACATGTTCTGTATTATCCAGAATTTCAACAAATAATAAACATCATAGCAACATTTCTGCCATCCTCAGCTGTTCACGTTTTTTTTTTATTATTTCTCCTGCTCCATGAAAAAAAAAGAATTTGCTTAATATCGAACTACAGTGTTGTGTACTTTTCATGTTGCTAATAGATATGTGTGGGTCTGTATTGTGATCGAATAAATATCTGTTTATGAAGCCGAAGACAGTGGGTAGCGAGATGGTCATATAAATCTATTTTAATAAAAGATGTCTTTCCGAATGTATTCTTGTCAGCAAGAGAAAAAAACCCAAGATGCTAAATTCGAACTAGGATGTAACAACATTTTTACTTTTCGCCTATAATTACTTGTTGCAAAATAAAAATCCTTATATTTGCTTTGTTGAAGCACACCAGAAACGCGTAGGCTAAGATAAGTTTTTCTTTCGTCTTTATATTTGGATTGATGTGAGTGTGTGACTCTGGGTTTCAAGCTCTTTGACGATCGTAAAGAGTGTGAAACGCAGGGTCACAAACTCACATCAATCCAACTAAATATGTTGGCTCTATCACTGACAATGTCCGACAATTTATTTAAAGACATTTATGATATGTTTAACGTTCTTTTTATAGATACAAATATTTAAGCAAATGCTCTGTTTTATAATAAACAGTATTAAATAACATTTACCGGCCTGTATGAAAGTTCAGAGTCCAAAGAAAAAAAAACCGTGACGTAGTGCCTTCCGTAACTGTAGAGCTCTCTCTACCCGAAGGAGCTGGTTATGAAGCACCAGTTGTCCGCCTTCGCCCATTCGCCTGCCTGTAGCTGGACTTATTTGTTAGAGGCTTTTTAACGCACATGCCACGGAATGATTTCATAGACAGTGGAATCTGTCCATATATATATATATATATATATATATATATATATATATATATATATATATATATAAAATTGATATTGTATTGTAGAGTAGATATTAATTTATGTGTTTTTCGATATTTTTCTTTGACGCCCGGGTTGCTTTTCCATGCGCTTTTCCTCAAAAGTGCTCCGCTGTTTCATTTCGACTAATTCTACCGATCGTCGGAGGCATTAATACGCAAAGTGCTTCAACACGTGTCTCCCCTTTCAATTAGAACTTGAACAGAGATTCGCTGGCGATCAATAGACCGACACTAATGAATTCGTGGACAAATACAAGTCACAGACTGTCGTACTTTTATGATCAGGTATGTTCATGATTTAAACATAAAAAAGAAACACTACGCTGCCAATTCCGACTGGATAGTTTTTAATTTGTTTTTTATTTCCAGAAAAAAATATTAAATGTGGTGAGTCTTGTTAAACCGGCCGCCATATTTACCTAAACACTCAATTCAGACTGACTTCAAAGCAGCAACTAAAAAAGCGTTGTCTGGCACAGTGTCATTATTTTAGAGTGCACAGTAAAAAACATAACGCATTATATTATAGACGGTTTATACAGCTAGCTCGTTCAGCATTACTCGTCTGTGTCCTTTCTATATAGTATAGCACAAAGATATAATAGTACGATATTCAATAATGGTAGATCGATAAACCCAACCTGAAATTGAAAATTCTCTTTCTGATATATGGCTGTGTTTTATATTCTGAGTTATTGATAAAAGAAATATTTATTCTTCATATATATATATATATATATATATATATATATATATATATATATATATATATATATATATATATACAAGGTAACCAAAAAAGTTCTGTCCGTTTTTTTTATTAGTCATTGAATGAAGTTGAAATATATACGAAATGCGTGTAGCAATTGTTTTCAAATTCTGACAGCCGGAAGTACGAACATCAGACGTTATAAAAAACACGCGGACCGTGCCCGGTCATCAGTTATGAGCCGGACAGCTGTGAGAAGGATGGAAGTGTCTAGAGAACTCGTTCGGAGCTGTTTGCTTTACGACTTCAAAGTGGGCTTATCAGCAGCTGCATCAAGTCGCCGCATATGTCAAGCGTTTGGGGATAGTGCTGTGGATGAACGTAGTGAAAGGCGTTGGTTTCGAAAATTCAAGTTGGGAGATTTGTCTCTCCATGTTGAGCCTCGCAGTGGACGACCACAGGTCTTGAATGACGGAGTCCTGAAGGCAGCCTTTGAAGAGGACAGTAATCTAACCTGTGGTGAGCTTGCAAGACAGTTCAACGTTTCCGATGAAACAGTTAGACTTCACCTGCACCGCCCAGGTAAGACGTACAAACTGAGCAAGTGGGTTCCGCAAACGCTTGTGGAGGTCCACAAGGGACAACGAGTGGCAGCCTGCGTATCGCTGCTTTCTCGCCACCGTACCGCATCCTTATTCAATCGTGTGCTTACCAGTGATGAAAAGTGGGTTCTGTACGAAACTCCCAAGCGTTCCAGACATTGGTTGTCTCCTCAGGATGCTGTCCCTCACAACGCAAGACCGCCTATGCACCCACGCAAGATTATGCTTTGTGTCTGGTGGACAGGTCGTCAAGTGGTTCATTATGAACTGCTACCAACGGGCCAAACGGTCACTGGAGACCTATACTCACAGCAATTGAAACGTGTGCAACAGGCATTGCGCCAGAAGGAGCCAGCACTGGTGAATCGCAAAGGTGTGCTTTTCCTCTATGACAGCGCCAGGCCGCATGTCGCGCGAGTGATTCAGGGATACCATACAGCAACTTGGGTGGAGACTTTGTGCCATCCACCTTATTCACCTGACCTTGCACCATCCGATTACCACGTCTTCCACTCACTGGATAATCATCTTCGTGGGAAATCCTTCACCAATGAAGCAGACTTGCGCAAAGTTCTCACGGACTTCTTTGCGTCAACCCCCACCCCCGGGTTCTACTGCAAGGGCATTGAACAACTGGAGACACGTTGGCAGAAGGTGCTGGATGCCGATGGCGATTACTTCGAAGACTAAATATAAGTTACACATACTGTGAAGAGTTTTCTTTTTATCCTTTAAAAACGGACAGTACTTTTGGGTTACCTTATATATATATATATATATATATATATATATATATATATATATATATATATATATATATATATATATATATATAATTCCGCCTAAATTAACTAATTAATTAATGATATTTTTTTAATCATTTCACTTCAAGCAAGGCGATAATGCTAATAAGACGCAAGGGGGCTACTGGAAAAGAAGGCAAACGAGAAAACTTTAAAAAGAACCAGAAAGCCGTTCCCAAAACAGGAAACAAGAGATAAATCTCGAGTACTGTTCAAAAGACCGGCGAAAAGCGTTAACCGGAATATATATATATATATATATATATATATATATATATATATATATATATATATATATATATATATATATAGTGTATTGGTGCAGCAAGTCATTATTTAAATATATATCGTTAAATATAACAGACAACGAAAGTCTATTATGTTTGATCATGAGCCGTTCTAAACTTAAAAATAGTGTTTTTAATTTTGGGTGAAAATAAAGACAAAAGTTGTCCCACATATCATCTTTGATGGTGAAACATCTTTGTTTAAATGTCCGTATAACCGTTCTGAATATGACTCATGTGACCCGAAAGCTTTGATCAAGAAACAGCTTAAAGAATGTCTCCAAATGTTGGACAATTTTGATCTGTATTTTCACCAGAAATTGAAACAACCATACCAAGTTTAGAACGATTCACGATCAAACATAACAGACATTCATTGTCTGTTATATTTCACAATATAGTTTTATATATATATATATATATATATATATATATATATATATATATATATATATATATATATATTTATAATTTATCTACCGAAAAGAAAAAATTATAAGATCACATGAGAAATTGTATAAAGAACTAAATCAAACACCTTGTCTGTCATATTCAATGAAACGTGCATAAAAGAATGACTGCTGCCTAAATGCACACACATACACACACACACATATATATATATATGTTTGTGTGTGTGTGTGTGTGTGTGTGTGTGTGTGTGTGAATGTCACTTCTTGAGAGAAGAAGACCCTCTCCGCAATAAATTTCTTTCCTTTTTTTTTTCTATATCACTTTCAGACTCACCGATCATGATGAGCGTAGTTGAATTTTAAGCCAGTCTTACTTTTTACAAGCTTTTGCGCAAATGTTGCACCTGAAAGAGAGATCCCTAAGCCCAACAGGCACGGCATCAACGTGAATTTTCATGTATCGTGTTAATTCAGAAGCTGACTTGCATACGTTATGGTAGAGATTAGAAAAAGGCAAGAGGACTGATTTCCGGTGCCTTTCAGTGAATCGAGCCTGATGAAACCTAAGGTGACTTTGAAGACCCGCCTTTGAAAGAGCTAAATTACCGCAAACTACATGCATGCCGTAAGGTTAGATTGGCTCACCGGTAGCATAGCCCTGATTTTCATGCAGAACGCAATCTTCAGATGCAGAATTAAGACTGACCTTCCCGAAGTGTATAAATATTTGATCTGGTAATGAGTTGAATAGATTTTACAAACATTTAAAACGCCTTGATCGCCTACATCCTGAAGGTGTAAGGCATCTAAAAAAAATCCTGAAATTAAAATCTTATTATTTTATGGACAGCGTTGCTTCTAAAATAAGAACCTATTTCTTTCCGTGTAGATTCAGCTCCCTAAGTGTAATGTATACAGGGAAGAAAAATCAGAGAGGTCGTGTTCGAATTCCATTACGTACACATAGCTTTTGGAACCATCACCTCCCCCAGCTATGGGTTAAATTGTAGTACTTGTATCTGAAGAAATCATTGTTATCTCAAAAAAAAAAAAATATTCGCCTGCAATGGGCACCTCGGCGTGGCGTAATGGTTAGCAATCTTCTCTCGCTAGAACAATTACTACATCTGAGCTACGCTTGGAAAATCTGGGCGCCTCGGCGTGGTGTAATGGGTAGCGAGCTTGTTTTGCTACAACAGCTACGACTGAATAGTGAGTTTGATCCTCACAGGGTGCCCCATACTTTCGGCTTTGTGCTACATCTAAGCTACGCTTGGAAAATCAATAGGGCACCTCGTCGTGGTTAGAAAGCTTGTCTTGCTATATCAGTTACGACTGAGTAGTGAGTTGGATCCTCACTGGGTGCCCCATACTTTCGGTCTTCTGTCACATCTAAGCCGGGTTTAGAAAAGCACTTCGATCGCAAAAAGTTGGTTTGTTGGTTGACTGATTTAGCGGCATATCAACATCTTTATGGGTTATTTAATGCCAAAATCTAAATATTTTGAACATAATTTTATGACTCCAAATAAATATATTCAGAACACAGTTGTATTCCTTCAATTAAAGATAAAATATATTGTTGGTAAATTTTTACACGGCCCAGTCAATAAAAGCGTTGGTTGGATCCAGTGACTTAACCCAAAGGGGTGTGAGTTCAATACCCGGCTACGGCAAAGGTGAATAAAAACATAGAGTTTACTTTAAGTTTCAAGAGAGATAACTGAAACTGATATATCCGGAAGAGACATGGTAACTGGAAGTAGAAAATTCTACCCGGTGGACGAAATAAAGGGTTCAGCTCGAAATTCTAAACACCTGAAGAAGGCAGGGGCATACAACAGTTTAAACGTCGTAATATGGCAATAAAGATGAGTCATTTTTACTATACTTTCATAGTGTTTTTTATTTTTATTTTTGGGGGGTTCACTATTTGTCGAGAGACGCGATTGTAACTGTTGCTACCACCCTGGGAACATTATCAATGAAGAGGTGGTTCCACGCTCTTCAAAGCCTGATCAAAGGCCTTGCTAACAGATGTAGTTTATCCTCATATATAGGACTACACAAAAAAGGAAAAAAAAAGAATTATATTACAACTAGCAGCATGGCCCGGCGTTGCCCGTGCTTGATTCAAAAACCGTACGACTCATTCAGCAATCGCTATCACTTGACTTAAAATATTTTTGCCCTTCCTTGTCTTTAAATGAGTGCCTTTTGCCGTGCTGATGTTGCTACATGCCTTACTTCTTGCCTATTTCAGACTGCGAATTTTTTCTAAGCTCTATACTAAACATTAAATCTGTTACGAAAAAAGAATTAAACAAAATGAACACAAAACGATCAGCTTTAAAAAAGGACTCGTAACTGGAAAAAGTGAATGAAAAAAGAATGTTAACAACAGATACTTTTTTACACCCAACCCAGTTCTGCGGAATCAGAATCAACGTTGAGTTTAAGCAAACGAATGAGCCAATTGGAGTAAAGTGCCTTGCAGATTTAAATTTTTTTCACTTGTGACGAATGCAGCTATCAATTTTTTTGTTTTGCATGCTAGCATCCTAGTTAACATTCGTGTCAGTCAGCTGTTGGCTCTCAGGCTGGCCAGTAAAATCTTCCTGCATATTCGTTGCAGCCAGCTATAGGCTCTCACTCTGGTCAGTAGAAAATTGCCGCAAACTACATGAAAACTGCCGTAGAAGCATGAACAAATCGATTATTTCAACTATCGATGGGAGTTGGGAAATGCATCGTCGGTCTTGACTTTTTCACTAACTTGGAGCATGTGCATGTAAATGTTGGTGCAAATCCGTCGAAAATTGCGGCCGTACATTCATTACACACACACACACACACACACACACACACACACACACACACACACACACACACACACATCCTGTCTTTTATAGATAGAGATTCCAAATGTGTTTCTGCTTTAAAGAATCCGTAATGGTTTGATAATCCGTAAAAATACAAAAAACAACGATCAATCTGGAAATAAAAGGAAAACTGAACAAATATTTTATTTAAAAATAAAATCTGAAAGAAAAGTAACTGTTCAAAAATATCAAATTTAAAACCTAATTCTTTTTCTTTTTAGATCGAAGAAAATCATTTTCATTATTTTACCGATTTTCTTTTCTTTTGTCCGCTTTTAATTCCCCTTTTTCTATCACACTCTGTGTTTCTCTTCCTCGCTTCGCTTTATCTCTCCTACTTTCTCCTTCTCTTCAAGTCTTTCTCTTTTTCTTTTTCTCTCTTTCTTCTTTTCTTTTTCCAGTTCTCTTTCTTTGTCATCGTTTTTTGTCTCTTCATATCTTTCATTTTATTTTCCCTTCTCTTTCTCTCTTTCCTTCCGTTCTTTCTCTTCCACATTCTGTCTAGTTGTCTTTTCTTCTTTTTCACCCTCTTTTCTCTCTCTCTCTCTCTCTCTCTCTCTCTGATCTATCTTTGTCTCTTTCCTTCTGTTTCTCTCTTTTTTCTTTCGTTCTTTCTCTTTTAGTTTTTCGTCATCCCTTCCTTTCTTTCTCGTTCTTTCTCTCGTTCTATTGTGTACTTTCTCTCCCTGTCACTCTCTTACACTCTGTTTTACTATCACTCTTTCTTTATCTCTTTTTCTTTTAAATTTTTTGTCGTTTATTCTTTCTTTTTCACTTCTCCTCTTCCTCGCTTTCTATCATTCATTTCTTGCTCTCAATTTCTCACGCTTCCCATCTTTCTCTCTCTCTCTCTCTCTCTCTCTCTCTCTCTCTCTCTCTGTATCCCTTCCTTTTCCTTCATTTCACTTTCTCTCTTTTCCTTTCTCTTTCTCTATTCCCTTATTTCTCTCTCTCACTCTTCCTCTCCCTTTTTATCTTACTTTTTTGTCTGTCTATCTCTCCCACTTTCTCTCTCACTGTCCTTCATTTTCAGAGCTGTTCCAAATATTCTGCATCATTTATCTCCCAACCGCTTTCTCTCTGCCCCAACGACACCCCTACTTTTCTTGTCATTCAATGTCCTCTTTTCTTTTATCTTACTCGGGATCTTCCAATCTCTGTTGAAACAAACTTGTTCGTTGTTTCTTCTTATTTCCGGACGACCACGTCACGCATTCAGCGACATTTCTTGCGCACACTCCATTGCCCGATCCGTTTCTTCTCCTGCCATCAATAACAACTTGAAAACGTTTTTTCCTTTTCCTCCATTACTTTCTAGTCAATTTGTATCTCTCATTGAACTGTCTCTCTGTTCTATCACAAACTCATTCCTCTCTTTCCTTTCTTTCTTTCTTTCTTTCTTTCTTTCTTTCTTTCTTTCTTTCTTTCTGTCTTTCTCAATAACCTTTCATTTCAAATTACATTCACCGTTTTATTCTTAATTTTTTGTCGTTTTCCTTTATTTTCCTGGCATCGTTTTACTTTTTCTTTCTTTCTGTCTGTCTTTCTTTCTTTCTTTCTTTCTTTTTTCTTTCTTTCTTTCTTTATTTATTTATTTATTTATTCCTTGTCTCTATATACTCTCTTTCTTTCTTTCTTTATTTCTTTCTCAACAACCTTTCATTTCAAATTTCATTCACCGTTTTATTCTTAATTTTTGTCGTTTTCTTTTATTTATCCTTGCATCGTTTTACTTTTTCTTTCTTTCTTTCTTTCTTTCTTTCTTATTTATTTATTTATTTATTTATTCCTTGTCTCTATATACTCTCTTTCTTTCTTTCTTTCTTTCTTTCTCAACAACCTTTCATTTCAAATTTTATTCACCGTTTTATTCTTAGTTTGCCTTTATTTTTCCTTGCATCGTTTTACTTTTTCTTTTTCTGTCTTTCTTTCTTTCTTTCTTTCTTTATTTCTTGTATCTATATACTCTCTTTCTTTCTTTCTGTTTTTCTCAACAACCTTTCTTTTCAAATTTCATTCATCATTTTATTTTTCATTTTCTATCGTTTGCTTTTATTTTTCCTTGCAATGTTTTACATTTTCTTTCTTTTTTCTTTCTCTTTCTTTCTTTCTTTTTTCTCCATGTTCTCTCTCTTTCTCTCTTTTTTTCCATTCTTTCTTTCCGTTTTCATTCTTTTTTCCTTTCTTTCTTGTCGCCATATTCTTTCTTTCTTTCTTTCTTTCTTTCTTTCTTTCTTTCTTTCTTTCTTGTGTCCATATAATTTCTTCCTTTCTGCATTATACTGTTGTTGTCTTTGTTTTCCAATTCTTAATAGTAGCCATTTTCCTGTCCTGATAGGAAGTCGTGGAGATGCATATATGCCTATTTCCTGAAGGAATGTAGCACATCGAATAAGAAGTGTCAGTTGTCAATGATTCAGGCAGTTTTAAACTTGACATTTATAAATAAAAAACAAAACACAGTCACAATATATTTCGATTCTAACGAAGGCCTGGGTCTGAGGTCTAATGTATACTAATCTACAAAAATTGCTTAAAAACTCTTCTTTATTTAATTTAATAGTTTAATTAATTAATAATAGTTAAATTTAATAAATTTTGTAGTTGAATATAATAGTTAAATTGATATTTAATAGTTAAATTTAATAAATATACTAAATTTAAGAGTTAAATTAATATTTAAATCACGCCGTATTTGGTTTCGTGCAACCATTACTCCTCCCTCAACTCTCTTTATATATATATATATATATATATATATATATATATATATATATATATACATACATATATATATATGTATGTATATATATATATATATATATATATATATATATACTGATATATATATATATATATATATATATATATATATATATATATATATATATATATATAGCTAGCTAGCTAGATAGATAGATAGAACTTGAAATCTGTCATACACACACACAAGTTGTAATGTTCTCACTAACATTCGTTGTTTATAGAATTGTGTAGAAAAGTGTGTAGATTGCGGTTGTCTCACCTCAAATAATCCATCAGAGTTCATGGCGTGAGTAGGTCCGATAACCACCGCATTTCCCAGGCGGCTCTCCTTGCAGCTTTTTTTCTCTATGATAAAAATATAGTTTTAGCATATTTAGGGGTAAAATTGCTCAATATCAGGAATAAAGCTTATGTGAACATAAAAGTGGATGCTGTGGTCAACAGTGGATAGTGACAGCTGTTTCATGTTTGAACGCAATACTGAGACCTTACACACACACACACACACACACACACACACACACACACACACACACACACATATATATATATTTTATTTTTCGTTTTGAAAGTGAAGCCTGAAGATCCAGTGAAAAATAAAAGTCTCTGGTGAAATAAATTATTACAATGGATCCTTAAAGTGGTCTGTTTTCTTTAAATTAAATCATTCGCTCTGAATTAACATTGAGCTCTCAGGATTTCATCCTCCTTGGGATTATCCATACGGATTACCACGATTTTCGTTACTTAGCTCTCTCTCTCTCTCTCTCTCTCTCTCTCTCTCTCTATATATATATATATATATATATATATATATATATATATTTATATATATATATATATATATAATATATATATATTTATATATATATATATATATATATATATATACATATATTTATATATATATATATATATATATATATACATATATTTATATATATATATATATATATATATATATATACATATATATATATATATATATACATATATTTATATATATATATATATATATATATACATATATTTATATATATATATATATATATATACATATATTTATATATATATATATATATATATATATATATATATATATATACTTATATTTATATATATATATATATATATACATATATTTATATATATATATATATATATATATATATACATATATTTATATATATATATATATATAATATATATATATATATATAGTCAGGTGTATATATACATATAAAATATGTTCTGGACTTTCAAGCACAAAACAGACTTCAATCGATTGTGACAACTCTTGGAGGACTCGAAGATCGAGTGATGCCTTGCCAAAGTGGGGCATGGCCCAAAATCGTTTGGGAACCACTAGTCTAAATATATAATAGAAGCAGCCAACTCGGTATGGCAGCAATATTTAATACAGGGACGAATGATAGATTTACTTCATTCAACTGATTCCGCTTAGACTAATAATTCAAATATTACAGTGGTTGGGGCACAAGAACTTTAGAAATACCACAGTGGGGCATGGCCCAAAATTAGTTGGGAACCACTAGTCTAAATATATAATAGAAGCAGCCGACTCGGTATGGCAGTAATATTTAATACAGGGACGAATGGTAGACCTAGAAATGTGTAACATAGATTCTGTCAAGAAATATTGTCTAGCACGACACAGCGAACCAACTTTTTCAACGACTTATTCGTTTAAAAGAGAGTTCCAAAATCTAAAACAATATATTCCTTATATGTTTTTCTATATCTCTTTGATTTCATTCATTTTTTTTGTTTCTTTTTTCTCCTTATTCTTCCTCTGCCCGTCTTCTTAAATCTCTCTTACGCTAAATTCTCGTTGCATTTTCCTTGTCCTATAAGAGCAAGGACTGACTATGAAAAAGAGCTTGGACCGTTTAGCGTTACAAATGTCTTTTCCGGCCTAGTCAAGTCAAAGGTACCAAAGACAAGATCCACGGACAGAGTGGTGACGACGATGAAGGAAATGAAAAGAAAAGAAACAGAAAAAGAAAAAGAAAAAGAAAAGAAAAGAAAAAATTGGAAGGCTTGAAGTAGGGAAAGGTGCCTGGTGAGGGAATTTGTAGAACACTGGACAGAAAATCTGGTGGACAATTACTCCTAACAGAATGCTGTCTTGTCGAAAACGTTGTGACCAGCGGCAGACGAAAGACAGCCAATATTAAATACAACAAAAACAACGTGATTGTCGATTTTTTTTTCTATTCTGATCTCCGTGTAGAGATACAATGAACAAATCAAAAGCCGAAACGGACATGGAAAAAAAAAGCGAAAGAGAAAGAAAGAGAGACAAACGATAAAACGTGTTTTGGTTGGGAGGAAGAAGTTCGATCACAAGAAGAAGAAGCAGGGGAAGCCGATAAGACACATCGTGTCGGTCAGTGTCTGTTATTAGACGAAACAAAATCCGGACAAGGAAAGCGGAAGAAAGAAAACCGGGAAGTGTTGACAGACACTTGGTTACATTTATAGGTTAAGACTATTAATTTTATTGGTCTATTTGCAAGGACGCCGACTCAGTGCAAACCAGGCACTTGAAAATGTAGCTTATTGGTGAAACGTAGCAAACACCTAGAGGTCATCAACACTCACTAATTAACCGGCTGTAAACAGATTCTGGTGGCCTTTCCAGTAAATTAAGATTTGATGGAAATCAAACTGTCCTTCGTTGGATCTCGTCGACTGGTGCTAACGAATTCCAAAGACCTTTGCCAAATAACAAAAATTACGTCATTTGAAGACTTCCAACAGCAGCAAAACCTAAAACCGATAATGTTGTGTAGGAAGACAACCGACCCCCACTACACGAAATTGTTGATCTTCATCCGTTCGCTAAGCGTAGGATGTCATGGGACTCGCAATGTGGGTCACAAAGTTACGCAACGTTGAGCCGTACGCACTGTCGCATTAACTACTCTATTCGCTAGTATTGTATTATTAATTCATGTGATTAGACCTTTCTTTCACCAACATTTTGTTACAGTGATGGGCACGCGGCCGAGTGGTTAGAACGTTCGGATTCTGACCATGAGACCGGGGTTCGAATCTCACCACGGTCGATTCTTCAGGAAGGAGACTTCCTGATGTTATCCTGGAGGGGTCGATCCTTTGGAATGTGCCTGAAAACCATACCACGGGTTGATCCAAGCCTTGTGAGTGAAATTGGGTAGCCGGACCCAGTCGATAGCTGTGCTAGCACGAAGTCACAAGTCATCGTGGCCGAGGGCTTGAGCGTGCTGGCCTCGTTCAAATTGTTACTCACGCTAGATAACACGCATGTTCCCAGAAACTGTTGCAAAATAAACCGCATAGTTGCAATATAAACCACAGGTGGGCTCTGTGGGTATGGAATATACAGAAAATGCGCCTGAGCGACCGTCTACAACAGGGATAGGCTAGCCGCCCTCGCAGACGGGTATCCTCGAATACGAGTGGCCAGCTATTCATACATATATTATTAATTCATGTGATTTGACCCTTCCTTCAATGGAATCTTTTAATCCATTGATTTCCTTGGAATATTAACATGGACTACGAGTTTATTATTATTATCATTCAAAAAGGGTTGATAAGCCGTAAAAATTAATATATAACTAAAAGGGAAAATAATGATATAATGAAATACTTGAATTATTTTCTATGTACTGAACTTCATTTGGCCGTGGGAGTCCGTTGCTTTCCAGAATGTCTTGTCCTTTGTAGACCTTAGAATGTTTCGTCTTTTTGCTATCACTTCAAATCTCTGTTCTACCATCCATTTAAAAAACCTCGTCGGGTAAGTTATTCTTTGCTTTCCCCTGTCCCTCTTGCCTTCAATTATCTTATGAGTGTCAAATTCTCCAAGCCTTCTTTTTTCCTGATGCGTCTTAGAGATTTAAACAATCTCTTTTTGATTCTATATATAAGAGTCCTTTGCGTTTGAAACTCACATGTTCGGAACATGGCATTCGCATCATGCATCTGTAGAACCACATTTCCGTTGCCTCAAGACTCTTCTTCATCTTTGAGCGGATTGTACAGCAATCACTGCCATATAGAAGGATATATATATATATATATATATATATATATATATATATATATAAGTGAACATAGAAGTCAACACTTAGAGGCGACAGTCTGTTTCATGCTAGATGCGATCGTCAGGCCACGATTGCATCTAGCATGAAACAGACTGTCGCCTCTAATTGTTGACTTCTATGATCACTTTTATATTTACACACGCTCTATTTCTGATATTGAGCACTTTATCCCATAAATGTAGCACATCTTTTTAGACTATATATATATATATATATATATATATATATATATATATATATATATATATTACATAACAGTTCAGCTTACGGCCACATCACGTTGAAATATCGGTTTCCGTACGAACAACGGAGTTAAGCAACGTCAAGCCTTGACAGTATCTAGATCGGTGACCCTTCGGAAATACTAGGTGCTGAAAGCTTGGATGTTAAGGTAGTGTAATGGATAAAGGCTCGGAATTGTTAATCGATGAGCCAAGTTCGAATTCCAGTTGAGTTCGTTATATTCACTTAAGCGCCAATACCTTTGTAAAGATGTAAATCAACCTCTTCTCTCTCTCTCTCTCTCTCTCTCTCTCTCTCTCTCTCTCCAGCTATTGCTTAATTAGTAGGAGTTGTATCACTAAACCATTATCTGCAGAAAAAATTACAATTTGAAAATATTTTATGGCTTTAAATATCCTGCAAAACAAGAATGAAAATTAGATAGATAGATATAAACATACATTAGATAGATAGATAGAATGATAAGCCATAAAAACAAAACAAATCAACCAACATAAGAGTTCAGTACTCTTTTCTTTGTTTCTACTAATATTTTCCTGTTTAAAGAAAAGGTTAGGAAGAGGAACTCCATTAAAAAATGGAATAGATAGATAGATAGAGAGATAGATAGATAGATAGATAGATAGATAGATAGATAGATAGATAGAGACATGCGAACAGACTGAGAATGATAGATAGATAGATAGATAGATAGATAGATAGATATGAACTGAGATAGATAGATAGATAGATAGATAGATATTTGAACAGACTGAGAATGATAGATAGAGAGTGAGAAAGACAGAGAAAGAGAGAGATTCGAATAGTCTGAGATAGATAGATTGATAGATACATTTGAACAGACTGACAATGATAGATAGATAGATAGATAGATAGATAGATAGATAGATAGATAGATAGATAGATAGATAGATAGATTCGAACAGACTGAGAGTGATAGAAAAACGTTTAGGGAGAGAAACTCCCATCAAAACTAGTAAAGTGATAACAGCTTCTGAACTTGAGAAGCTTACTTTTTCTGCAAAATGGTATTAAAGAACATATATATATATATATATATATATATATATATATATATATATATATATATATATATATATATATATATATCAGCTAACAATCATGTTAACTGTTTGATTAATGAATCCCACCTTTACCATGATAGCAATAACCTACGCATACAAATCTACGAAGCGTAATCGAAGTTTAAACCTAATACCAATAATAATAATAATAATAATAATACCAATAATACCAATAATAATAATAATAATAATTATCATAGATTAATATGAAAGATATTTACAGGCATGCTGATTAAATTTGTATTTTTGGTTTGCTTAATAAAATTCGCTGACCTTTGGGGAGGTCGTGATTCCTTTATATTATATTGTCCAATAGATGATCAATTAATCTGGCTTAAACTGAAGGCATGAATCAGTCTCTCCTTCTCTCACTCGATTTATGAGTTAAATACCAGGGTGGACTAGGTTATCACACCTTGCTTGGCAATCAGTCTATGAGAGGAAACACTGTGAATGGCAACCGATGGAGGATGCAACGGTGAACCAATAAACTATTTTTTTCATGAATGTATGACAATTCGCATATAAAAAAGGAAACTGTGGAGGTTCATGATCGCATAAATCCTGAACGGACAAGGCATTGAATAAAGGTATAATTATAGTCGTAATAATGAGAAATTATTTACTAACGATCATAATGAAATACAATCCCTATTTTAAGACACCATTATGACACTTTATAAACTTTACAACTCAGCTTGGGCACTTTTAATTTACACTGAATCATGAAAGAGAAACCAAGCAGAACGGTCTCGGACATACTGACATTTCAATTCCTGAGGGTTGATTAATTAACTTTTACGGTTTATCAACCTTTTTTAAGTTATTTAAACCCGAAAGAATTTTCTGGATTTCAAGAATTTTGGCGGGGTGGGGCATAATAATGATTTTCTGATACAAATCCTACTATTTAACCCATAGCTGGGAGTAGAAGAAAATAGGTAGATTCATCTGTCTGTATCTCTGAAATGAGGTATTATGATTATTTACATTATTCGAATTGCTACCCCCATCTTCATTGGTAAATTGTCATATTGGAATTCCAATTACCTGAAGAAGGCCGGAGCGTACAACGGCTGAGTCGTTGGGAATAAGGCAATGATGATGAGGATAGCAGTCCGAATAATGTAAATAATGTAGGTAGATGCATGCTTTTGGCAAGGGAATTTTAACGTTAGTGAATAAACGAACCCAACTGGAAGTAGAACTCAGCACTCCGGTTTCTCAATGCGAACCGTTATCCATTGCACCAGCCGCACATCCAACACTGGTATTCCGAATCGGTCACCCATCTAGGTACTGACCGGGCTGAACGTTGATCGGACGAGAACATGTTTCAACGTGATTTGCTCGTAAAACCCTGTAGGTTATTTCAAACCAGAAAGTCGTTTTATATTGTACGAATTCTTTGGAGATAATAATAACTTACAGATACAATTCTTACTGTTTAATCCATAGCTGGGGGAGAAGACGTGGATTCATATCATTCCTAAGGGTATTTGCGCGTAAATGAATATAACGAACCCGACTGGGATTAGAACTCGGCTCTCCGATTTCTAAATTCAAGATTCATTACACCAGCCGCACATTGAAGCCTACATCAGCAGGAATTCTGAAGCGGTAAATGATGATCAAGGCTGGCTCGAGAAGCTGGTAGAATCGTCCGCTCCCAGTTCTTAGAAGATTGGCGCAACACGATCTTTCTGTCGCCTCCATTTAACAACCCATGTTGTTGTAAGGCAAGCTTAGTTTTAATATATATATATATATATATATATATATATATATATATATATATATATATGGAAATTATTCACGCGAGGACATCGAATCCTTGAATGGCTTTCGGGAAAAGCGGGCAAAGTAAATTAAAATAGAGGTTTTAAATTAGCCACTTCCGACAGAAATGGATCTACTTTGTTCCCTGTTCACCACCCCAGCTCCCGTCCCCTAACAATTCCATATGGAATACTTTCCCTTCAACATCTCTTTTAGACCACTTCGTTCCCAGCCGGAACAGACTGGATTACTGATTACCTCCCTTGATTAATGACCAGGTGAAGTTTTAACAATTACCTGTCAGCCGACAGATTGACTAAAGAGAACAAACCTGACACTTCAGGGAATGGGTCGGGAAGATTTCCAGGGTAAAAGGTATGTGATGGAAATGGAGAACGTTTCTGGGGTAGGGTCTGAGCTGAGGGAAGAAAGGAGTTTTTCACCGGAGACAGAGAAGAGTTAGCGGGCTGCGGCCATTTACATTAAATAGCTCATCAGGACTCGCAGATTGGTTACCAAAAACCACGGCAGCTATTAAATTTCAAAACCTACAAACGATGAATTTATGGATACTGGAACGAAATCAAGTCTGGCACAGTGCAAATACTGAACAATACCGTTACCACTTCAGGCGTTTCTTTTTTATGGCTCTCCACAACATCCTATCCTTTGTAGCCGTAAGCAATATTTGACCATTTTAAACGGATGGACGACAGATAGATTTATAAATGTGTATGATAGTTTAAGAGTTTAAGATGCGTAGGTTAGGAGAAGAGGTTATTGATGCCCAGCCTGTCTAAACGCACAGCACAACCGATCTGATACGTTTTTTCAACATCGTCTTTAAATATATATATATAATGAAATGGACAAAGACCTACAATTATTTTAAGACCTTTTAATGTATATACATTCTTTTTACAGATACAAATATTTAAGTAAATGTTCTGTTTTGTAACAGTATTAAACAACATTCAACGAAAATTTCTCCGACATTTCATAGAAAATATTCGTTATTCGACAGGAATCGAACCTGTATCCTATATGGAACTGTCATATAGCTTGACGTGCCTGGTGGCTCGATCGGCTACGGCACTTTGAATTCCAAAGCAGCTCCGTCGGGCTATCTTGCTCAAGAAAAACCACTGCAGTAAACATGGTGTCTATACGATATATATATATGCACATATATATATATATATGCACATTTCAGGACAGGGCAGACTGGGTTCTATAGCCTTGGATGGCAACTGTTCTAGAAGAACAACTCTGAATTCAAAACCTGCAGAGGGTTGTTTGGGAACCCTGTGACACGTACTGCACCAGGTCTCTGTTTTCGGCCCTTCAAAAAGTGTGGATGGTCCTGCACAAAACGTTCACTACTATTATCAAATCTCATGTGCTGATGTCGGGCTCTCTGTTTCCTAGGAACTTATCTGCTTGACTCTCATACATCGAATTCAACGGGATAGTCGAGTACATACATACATATATATATATATATATATATATATATATATATATATATGATTTATTTCCCGTTAAATCAATCGATTTTCCTGAACCCATCTTTCAAAATATATGCCTTTATGCTTCATTTTCTTTTTAAAGTCAGTAAACCTGTAATGTGTAATCGTGAAAGTAACCGTCTCCATACAGGAAATATTCGACATACATTGATCGGAGCTTTTCGTGTTGCTTTACAAGGCGAGAGTGCCAGTAGCATGCAAGAGGTTACTGAGAGTGAGAGTAAGAGTAAAGAGGAGTGTTTGGGAAAAGGATAAAGAGAAGGACTGGGATCAAGGTCAAGGCATCAGAAGATGTCGATTGACATTACATTTGAATATTGGAAGATTATAGCTATCAGGGAAGCAAGTAAGAGGAAAGGAATTCCACTGTCTGGAAGTTCGGGTTACGAAGCTGTTGGAGTAGAAAAAACGTCGACATTTAACCGTTTCGACAGTGAAAGGGTGGGACCGAAATGCCAATCTAGTAGCACGCTTAAATTCATGCTGTTTGGGAACCAACGAAAATAGCTCGTCGGAGCACTTACCTTGAAAATACTTGTAGAAAAGTAAACGAGATGCCATATCAGGACCCATCACATTACATATTCGTCTTTGGATATTTTTGAGATCTCTAGACGAATAGCAGGGGCAGTAGACCATATATGTCAACAGTATTCCATGCTTGTATTCGAATTGTTGATTTTTAGATAGACTCTGGCGAGAAAAAAACTTTTCTGACGCGTCACACTTCCGGTCAAAAGTTATAAAACGTGACAGCAATTTTAAACGGATCGACGACAGATAGATTTATAAATGTGTATGATAGTTTAAGAGTTTAAGACGCGTAAGTTAGGAGAAGAGGGTCCTGGTGGCCCACAAAAGTTTCAACCCTTTTTGGCATGAACTCGTTTGTTTTAGGTTCCAATCTTCTATTGAGAACCTAAAGCCAATGAGCCTGTGTGGAAAAGTGTTGAAAGGTTTCCGGGCCACCAGGAACCTCTTGTCGCCACTGTCAAACGGAGAAAATTGGCGTGGTTTGGATACATTACAAGGCATGGCAGCCTTTGTAAGACCATCATGCAAGGCACCATTGAAGGTGGACGTAGGAGAGGACGCCAACACAAAAACTGGTTGGACAATGTCAAACAATAGACAGGGATGACTGTACTAGAATTGCTGTTAGCTGCAGTTGATAGGCCATTGTGGGAGAGATTCAATATGGTTTCCTTATTCGAATCCCCCCCACCTACGATTACAAAAGTCAATAATGATGAAGAACACCAGTTGATGTAAACTTGGATGTGCGGGTGGTTTATTCATTAATCGGAGAGCAGAGTTCGAATTCCCTTTGGGTTCGTTATATTCACTTACGTGAAAATAGCCCCCGGGATGCTACGGACCCGCCTATTCTACCCCCAGCTATGGGTTAATTATTGGAACTTGTATCAGTAAATCATTATTATAGCTAAAATATGCAAACAATCTAAAAATATTTTCTGGCTTTAAATAACCTTCAAAAGAGATTGATAAGCTGTAAACAAAAAAATCAATCAATCAACTTATGGGGTTTGTTTTAGTGTACCGTTCTACATGAAATAAGAAGATATGGAGGTTTCATCTCTCGGGATAGTTAGGTGTAGTGTCAAGGTGGGACGAGTTCAAATTCCAGTTGGGTCCGTTATATTCCCTTACTCTAAAATAGAAAGTAAGAATCCACCTTTCTCCCCCCAGCTTTGGGCTAAAAAGTAGGATTTGTATCATTAAATCATTATTATATTCCAATTATTCATACCATCTAAAAATATTTCTAGCTTTAAAAGGTGTTGGCAAGCCATACAAAAACAAATCAATATATGTTCGGGGTTGTATAAACATATTCTTCTAAATGAAATAAGAAGCTATAGAGGTTTCATCTCTCAAGATAGGTAAGTGCAGTTGCAAGGGTCCCTAATTACGTATCTGTAATTCGCGGGCTAAAATGTTTGTCTCAACTAAATGAAATCATTGACACTAAAAATATATATTCAGGTGTGTATCCATTCTTGTAACATTTATTTACAGGAAGCCAGTAGTTTAGTAAATGAAATTAACTCAATTTGGATCCATCTGCATACTAATATTGGCCTGAGGTAAAAATATGGAGTGTATTATCTCTTCTTGCAAAGGAGAGATTGATAGTCTCAATATGTTGATTGGCGTTTTGTATGGTTAAAACTTAGAAGTTCTCTTAAACACTAAGGATAGAGCATATGAAAACATTATGAAGAGCCACAAGCAATACAATTAATACGTTCTTCAATTAGTTTTCATTCGTTCTTGATTTGATGGAGTGGTAAAAGCCATTCATAACTGCCATCCGTAAAGGAAACCATTCTGGTTTTCCTTGTATCAATGGCGGTCGTCTGCTTCTTTCAGTTTTGTTACATTTTTCTCTACCTCGCTCTCTCTTTATATTATCGACTCTTGATTTACTTAAAGAGGACAGAGGGGAAAAATCAATCAGAATCGATCAGAAACATCGATATCTATTATTTATTTTGTTGTCTTTGTATTTTTTGCGTGTGCTATGACTATTATTGATCAGTGTGGTGTACAGCGGGGAAGGTTTTTTTCTTCGAAGAAGAATGAAATGAAACGTAAAAAAACTGATAATTAAAGACAAAGCAGAAGAAAGACAACAAAAAACGTAAAGAAAGCGAGTAGAAATAAAGGTGAATACCACAAAAATTGTGTAAAACAATGCGAGAAAAGCTAACTTATGTAGCGAAATAAAAAAAAAAACGCGTCACCTTTAATATAGCAATACATAGGAAGATAGCGAGGGAGACCAGTTCGTTAGTGTAGCGTTTCGGATAGGCAGTCGAGTATCTACAAGTACTTACAGATTTCTTCAAGAATTATTCAAGTTACTGCCGGTACCATAGGCCGATTTTGGAAAACAAGTATTTCGAAAGTATTTACGTTGTTTGGTTTGGTTTGGTTTGGTTTGTTTTTCGACATATCAACACCTCAATGAGTTATTTAATGCCGACAAGATTTTTAGGATAGGTTCGTATGAATAGAATATCTATTCTTTGTAAGAAATCAGTTTCCAGATCAGGTTTTATTGACGTATTTTTGTAAACATGTTTCTTGTCGATAGACAACTCTATTGCTGGCAACATTTTTTTTTTCAAAAATGCATTTCTGGTATTTTTTCTGTAAAAAATATTTTCATACTTTCATAGTATTTTGACCCCATTTCGGGGTTAACTTTTGCCCATATCTGGGACACTTACAGGTTCAACCCCCATGGATCAGGGTGAACCTGGGAATAACAGAAATTAAAGGTGGTTCCACGCTCTTCAAAACCACCCGGTCAGAGGCCTTCCATACAGATGTAAAATATCGTCAAACCAGGACGTATTTACATTGTACCAGATAGGATAATTTAAATTTATTTAAACCAGCTGAGAAAATCTGTCTTGGATATATATATATATATATATATATATATATATATATATATATATATATATATATATATATATATATATATATATATATATATATATATATATATATATATATATAAGGTGTGCTATATTTATGGGATAAAGTGCTGAATAACAGAGATAGAGCGTATGTAAATATGAATATAAAAGTAAACATTGAAGTCAACACTCAGAGGCGACAGGCTGATTCATGCTAGACGCAATCATGTAATTTCATAATATATATATGAAAGTGAAGTCAACAC
>OZ038501.1:13044599-13064599 GCA_964036315.1 Acanthosepion esculentum | reverse complement strand
CACGTTTCCATTGAGTCTAACTATGTATTACCCGACCTAGGTATTGAACTCATAAATACTTGGTCATCAAATTTGCGAACTAATTCTTCAGCTCGAAATGCCTTGATGGTTGTCCGGATCGGCAGACACCTGAAGAAAGCCATAGCTTAACACCAGCCGAAACGTTGTAAATATAACAAGAAATATAAAGACATCTGTGGAACAGTAAATATTGTAAATAATAATGCAGATATTCGGTCAGATAATGAATGGATATTTGTATCTGCATAAAAGTTATAATAGAAACTAATATTCACGAATGCAGTTAAAATAGAGCAGAACAAATTAAGATTAAGGATTAGAAAGAAAAAAATATCTTAACTAAAAAAAAAAAACAACCATTCTGGTTATTGGAAATAAATCGTGCCTCTCAAATTCGACATTTGATAGTGTCCGTTGGCGCTAATAAGTCCCGCAAAAGAGGAAATAAATGAAGAATCTTTTCATTCGTCCATGAATTGAAGAATCAGCATTTAGCAAGAAGGCGAAAATTCCTGTTAAAAAAAAACCTAAATGAGAATTTTCTCTCGACGAGTGTTTGTAACTACTAGTATTTGGGAGTGTTTTCATTCACTTGTACCTCTCCATCACTAATAAGTAGTCGACAGAAAATCCCTGTCAGGGACATTAATTGTAAGTAATACATACCATATGAGTAGTAGTATTTAATATTACAATAAAGGTATTTATTCCAGTGAAAAGACGGTTGATTTGATTTTCTGTAAGAGACGGAGATGGTTCAAATTTGGTGTACTGGCTTAAAGGCAGCTATGGAGAATAACGGAGTGGTACAATTGACTCGGTCATCTACGAAACAACGATCGTGATCACCAAATATCATTTCGAGCCACATACATAATCATATATAACGTCGTTATCTACTGCGGAGGAGGGTCGTATTTTCAAATGAACCCATGAAATTGTTCGATATCTTTGAACATGTGATATATAGCAAATAAAAATTTAGAATTATTAAAATATTTGTTTTCGAACGATGTATCGTTTTCACAACGCACTTTTTGAAAATCACTGCTCTAAGACATATTCTAATTTGTGCTTATACCATTTATCTGCATGTTCAATTCCAACTAATTTGCACAATTCCAAGTGCATCACCCTTCCTACCCAATCGTATATACCTTCTGAGCTAACGTCTACATTCATTTATGATGTGCTTGACAGTTTCCCCTGTGTCTCCTCGCATATCCCATTTTTTGTTTTGTGATAAATACATACATATAGGTGAAAATGATATATAACTTTTTTTTTTATATATACCAGAACATATTTTGAAAAATTAATGACAAAATGGTAAGAGAAATTTTCATGCGACGCGTTCTGGCCATTAGACCTTCAGCGGCCTAAATTAAAATTTGTATAACCTTTGTTAGCCTGATCAATTTCAAGTACATCACCGATCTTGCCCAGTCGTATGTACCTTCTGAGCTAATTGCTACATTCATTTGAGAGCTTCCCCATTTATTTCCTATTTGTTGGCATGTTCTATTGCAAATACATTGCACAATTACAAGAGCATTCCCGTCCCTGCCCAGTTGTATATACCTTCTGAACGAACTTTATCGGACTAAAGAAAATTCTACAGTTTAAAATTTCAACGTCGCCTG
Organism: Acanthosepion esculentum; assembly: GCA_964036315.1. NCBI lineage: Eukaryota > Metazoa > Mollusca > Cephalopoda > Sepiida > Sepiidae > Acanthosepion > Acanthosepion esculentum. Next base: position 13,062,935 of record OZ038501.1, on the reverse strand, counting down.
CCTTTCGTGTGAAGTGCATAGATCACACAATCACGAGTCCCATAACCTATTAGGGTCTAAGGGGTAACACATGTAATGCAACCGCCGTAGTAGCGGTATGTGTTGTGCAAGATAGCCTGATGGAGTCCAAGCATCTCCAGGCTATCTTGACTTCTGAGTTTTCCTTCTAGAGTAGTCGGCAACCAAGGCTATATAATCCAGTCTCTCCTACTATTTATCCATAGATGGGGAGGAGTGAAGAGATCGATTCATACGTTTTACTTAAGGGAATGTAGTAATCTCCACTGGAATTCGAACTCGGCTCTCCGATTACTTAATCCGAGCCTCTATCCATTCATCATCATCATCATCATCATCATCATTATCCTCTTGAATTTTGTAATCGTAGAGGCGGGATCCGAATGCAGAAGCCATATTGAATCCTCTCCACAATGGCCTATGAACGGCAGCCATCAGTAATTTTGATGTAGTTATATATAATCATACTTGTCCGCTGTTTGTCCAACCAGTTTTTGCGTTGGCGTCCTCTTCTACGTCCAGCTTCAAAGGTGTTTTGCGCAATGGTCTCGCACAAGCTGTATCCATTACTTAGACGTAAACAACACTTTTGTCTGATGAAGTCCTAAGGACGAAACGCGTCACAAGTGTCTTTTTTCAATTTGCCACTAATTCGCCTACACACAGACACACAGAGACAAACACAGAGAGACAGAGACACACACACACGCACACACACACACACACACACACACATATATATATATATGCACATTTCATTAAAAACGACTGACAAGGTGCTTTTATTTAGCGCTTGAATAAAAAGAACATTCGGACAATTCTTGTATAATTTATCATCTGAAAAGAAAAACATTATTAGAACACATGAGAAATTATATAAAAACTAAATAAAAGCACCTTGTCAGTCGTCTTTAATGAAAGAAGGATTTCTGCCTAGATACACAAATATATTATACACACACACACACACACACACACATATATATATATAGATTTATATGTGTGTGTGTGTGTGTACAGGGTGTCCATAAAGTTCGTGTGCAATTTTAAAAAAGTATAACTTTATTTGTATTTGCGATAGAAATAATCTGTAAAAAATGTTATAAAGTTTAATGTACCTAGTTTTAAGTATAGCTAAAATAACTAATGTGATTTCAGGCATTACTGTAAATCAGTTGACAAATGTTTTCCGTGAACTGCAAAATCGTATTACTCTTTGTATTGCTAATGATGGAGGACATGTGGAAAGTTAAAGAAAATTTCAATAAAACCTTAAAAAAATATAAATTTACTTCTTTCTAATCCTTTTTACAAATTATTTCTATCGCAAATACAAATAAAGTTATAAATTTTTAAAAGTGCTCACAAACTTTATGGACACCCTGAATATATATATATATATATATATATATATATATATATATATATATATATATATATATATATATATATATATATATATATATATATATGTATGTATGTATGTATATATATATTGTAATATTTTTATCATGAACGATTATAATAAATCATTTTACATCGCTACACAAAACCTTTCATGTTTCAGTACTATGATTCTACTTCGTCAGGAGATGGTAGATAACTTGTGATAAAAAATGTTGTATTAGGGAAATTTAATTCAATTAATTCAATTTAATTTATTACTAACCTTATGCACCCCCTTTAATTTTCGAAAAGAAGTAACAATTTTGTTTTAAATAAATCATTTTTTATCACATAATTCCTACCATCCCCTGACGAAGTAAAAGCATAGTATTGAAACATGAAAGCTTTTATGTATCAATGTAAAATGTTTTTATTATAATATTTTATAATAAAAATATTATATTTAGTTCCACTTTGTATTGAGCAGTTTTTAAAAAAAAATTGCTGCGAACTGTGGACTTTTACTGCCTCTTATTTGTATATATATATGTATATATATATATATATATATATATATATATATATATATATATATATATATGTATATATATAAATACATATAAATATATATATATATATGTGTGTGTGTGTGTGTGTGTGTGTGTGTTGTTCGCAGACAGTACTTTTCCGCTGTATCACAGCTCCTCAGTGCGACTAGACATCCGAATACCTCAAGCCAGGCTCGAAAGGTTTCACCTAAGGTGATCTTCAGGTAATATATATATATATATATGTATATATATATATATATATATATATATATATATATATATATATATATATTACCTGAAGATCCGCTTATGTGAAACCTTGGTAGGTAGGATACATGTATATATATATATATATATATATATATATATATATATATATATATATATATTACCTGAAGATTTGCTTACGTGAAATCTTGGTAATAGGACCTGGCTATATATATATATATATATATATATATATATATATATATATATATATATATATATATATATATATATATATATATTACAGTCTGCAGCTTATATTTTATATCATCATGAAACAATTTGTTAAAAGAATTAAATTAAATTAGCAATGTTAATGCGATCAATGGCGAAATCACTTCACCAACATGAGAGATTAATTTACTATCAGTTTCTTGAATAATAAGATCCTTATACTTGAGTTGATGTCTAAATAGCCATCTTCAAGGTGGGATTTACCCATATATAGGCAAACATTAAGACGATAGTGTTTGATATAAGATATCATACAATGACATATGTTAAGATATGAAGATGACAATTTGAAATTGTCGAAAGTACTTGGCCTGTGTCTTCCATCTGACAACTCGGAGATGAGGACCTTATTACTCAAGGAATTCATAGTAAGCTAATGTCTTGTTAGCGAAGTAATTTCGTCATTAATCCCATTAACATTGCTATTTAATTATTTGTGTCAACTGTTTCTTTATTATATATATATATATATATATATATATATATATATATATATATATATATATATATATATATATATATTATCTGATCCTCTCATAAAACTAAGAATTTTAGATCCATTTTCCTACTGTAAACATTTCGTTTCTATTTTATATATACATTTCTTGGACTTTTCATTTATACTTATTTTGGGGAATGAGATCGTTAAATTATTTCCGCATATAGAATTATATAAAAGTTTTAGAAGATAATGTTTCGAAAAAAATATATAAGATGAAGATTTATTTTGAAAATTAAGAGCATTAAAACGATTGTAAACATGATACAGCTAAACTCGATAGCATTGGGGCTAATAAATACTTATCTTGGGGAATGAGGCCTCCAGGCATTCCACATCTTAAACTTATATAAGAGTTTTAGAAGCTAATGTCTCCAGAATAAAAAAAACGATACGGGAAATAGGCGAGATTTATTTTGAAAATTAATCGCAGTAATTTATAAAAATGATACAGTTCATCTTCATAGCTTTCTCACAGATTGAAACAAAAAAAGACAAATTTGACCTCTTGTTTAGTTCTAACTAAACGTGATTCCCGCATCCAGCCTCATAGATGCAGGAGTAACTGGTGGATTACATTGGATATTAACTGACAATAAGTTTCCGTAATAATGTTGCACCCGCTGCAGGATGTTTCGATAAAACAGAGAGAACAAAAAAAAAAAACGAGAATAAAGTTTTTTGATTTATCATGAAAATGGAAGGCAGTAGCGATTTTAAACAAATGGTACAGTTCAATAGCACTGTCATAGATCTTATATGGGGAGGTGGTGGTAAAACCTCTTAGCATACTCTATGGCGGCGTAGGCGATCCTTTTCAAAATAATCTCTAATATCCTCTTTTGATATCCTTACCAATCGCCTAGTCATATTTGATATTTAAATCTCGATTACGGTGATAAAACGACATTTATTTTTTTGGTTTTTTATATTTAGAAAATGTCAATAATGCAAAATGGGTGCTATATCTAGACAGTAATAAGTGTTTCTGAAGGAAATTGGTAGATCGAACCTCCCCCCACCCCCCCAAAAAATGCAGAAGTCCTGTCTATATTTCTGATATTGTAATTATTTACACTATAACATTGTTCGGATTATTGCCTAATATTTATTGCCAAATTCTCGACGTTTCGACCATTCTACGCTCCAGTCTTCTTCAGTACCTGTCTATATTTCTGAGATAAGGTATTGTAATTATTTACACTATTTACATTGTTCGGATTATTGCCTAATATTTATTGCCAAATTCTCGACGTTTCGACCATTCTACGCTTCGGTCTTCTTCAGTATCTGTCTATATTTCTGAGATGAGGTATTGTAATTATTTACAATGTTCCTGATGTCCTCATCTTTCTTGACAATATTCTCGACGTTGAGGACCCATAGCTCAGTGGAGAAAACCGTTGGTTGAATTAATCCAGTGACTTCACCCAAAGAGTTGCGAGTTCAATACCTGGCTACAGTCGAGGTGAACAAAATCTGGGATGGAAATAACTGATATCGAAATACCCGGAAGAGGCAATGAAACTAGAAAAATCTACCCTGGTGGTCGAAATCAAGGGTTCGGTTCGAAAATTCCAATCACCTGAAGAATATCGTGAATATGGCAGCAAAGTTGAAGAGACCGATTCAAACAAAGTATAGATGGTGTAAATAATTCAGAAGAACGAGATGGAAAGCTTTTAGGTATGAAACCTGTAGTCATAGTTAGGAAGGGCCTTTTGGCGCCACGACGTGGTGTAATGGTTAGCAAGCTCGTTTCGCTAAGGAGTGAGCTCGATTCTCACTGGGTGCCTCATACATTCAGCCTTGTGCGCATAGAAAATCGCCATACACTAGAAAAGCATTTTTTTTTATTCGTTGCCAATTTGTATCATGGCGACGTAGTCGGCTCTTGAAATTATTAAATGGTCGTCTGCTTTCTGAATATTTTGAATAATCTATGCTTAGAATAAAAGCCCGTGATTTTGAATATGCTAGGAAAAGTATTTGGTGTATTTAATATGTTAAATAGACTTTAAAAGAAAATAAAAAAACAAATGAAGACACATTGCCTGGGTCACGTGTCAAGATGGCTGAGCGCCAAAGATTCAATGAAATTATGAAGTTAAATGTCGCACATGTAGACAAATCGTACCTTCTTGAGATTTTTGAATATTACCTTCTCTCTTTTGAAATATCTTCTTTCAGCGCAGAGCACAGATCCGTCGGTAGGTGGTGTTACCGAACAATACAATCAAACCGTCTCAATTAGCTCATCAAGTAACACAGAAGAAACTACGACACTTTTAAAAAGTAGCACATTGCCAACGACGACGACAACCACAACAAAACCGCCAACAACGACTGTACAACCAACTACTGCTGCTCCTCCTCCAACAACGACAACATCAACAACTACTACGACTACTACAACGACTACTACAGCATCTACAGTACCGTCGTCGTCACGCCCGACGCTTACAAATCCAAAAACGACAACGCCACAGGCGAAAGCAGCAGCAACAACAGCAGCAGCAGAAGCAAAATCATCGACACCGTCTATCGTGACAACCACTGATCCTACTGTCACGACGACAACTCCTACCTTCTCCCCGCCCCTGCCACTGCCCTCGGCAACCGCGAAGCCCCCGACATCGACGCGACCAGTAGCCACGGCGCAATCTGCAGCCTCTTTCGCTGCTGATGCTGTTGCTGCTGATACTATCGCCACCTCAACTGAAAGTGCGGAAGAAAATTTCGATGGTTTGGAAGAAGTACCAGAAAACGCAAGCCCGGGGGCTGAACGGACTAAAAAACGTAAGTGAAGTACCCGCACCTGCACAGCTACCCGAACATTTGTAACCCTGGCTAAACTACCGACGGCACATGGAACTTGATCGCCAGCACTTCTGAAAACCCGGCTGTTAAAGCATTTGCTGGAATGGCACGTCAATATTTGCGCACTCCTTTCATTTGCACTTTGATAAATGACATCCTACCGTTATGATCACATTCCCTAACCACAGCTTTATCTAGCACAAGAAAGGAAGATTGTGTTGCACCAATGTTCCGAGAAGAGACGGATTGTCTATAATGGGTATTTGAATTCCTGGCTTTTAATATTTCTGGTGACAAGTGATAGGAAATATGAAACTATATTATCTAAGAAGCTTACACCTTAAAAGATATGTTGTTTACGCTTCGTAAGCGGATGGATATAAGTTTGTCTTGAGGCACGGTGGGGTAGTGGATAGCGGTTCGGATTGAGGAATCGGAGAGCCGAGTTCGAATTCCAGTCGAATCCATTCACTTACGTGCTAATATCGTTGGAATAGGTATAAATCCTCTTCTTCTCAACCACACATTTATGGGTAAATAGCAGGAGAGACTGGGTTCTGTAGCCTTTGATGGCAACTGGTCTACCGCAGAAAGAAGTAGCAACCTACTGCTGGAAAAGATCTGCCTCGTCAGACATGTATCGACAGAAACATGATCGGCTAAGCGTTTATCACGCATGGCACATAACTGATTGATCTATCTATCTATCTAAGTCCGTTCATATATTTATCTATCTATTTCAATAAGTTCATATCTATCTATCTGTCTATCTATCCAAGTCCGTTCCCATATTTATCTATTTCAGTAAGTTTAGATCTATCTATCTATCTATCTATCTCAGTTCATATCTATCTATCTATCTATCTCAGTCTGTTCATATCTATCTATCTATCTATCTCAGTCTGTTCATATCTATCTATCTATCGATCTATCTATCTATCTCAGTCAGTTCATATCTATCTATCTGTTTATCTATCTATTTCAGTTCATATCTATTTGTCTATCTATCTATCTCAGTCAGCTCATATCTATCTATCTATCTATCTATCTATCTATCTCAGTCTGTTCATATCTATCTATCTATCTGTCTATCTCAGTTCATATCTATCTCTCTATCTAACTATCTATCTCAGTCAGTTCATATCTATCTATCTGTTTATCTATCTATCTCAGTTCATATCTATCTATTTGTCTATCTATCTCAGTCAGCTCATATCTATCTATCTATCTATCTCAGTCAGTTCATATCTATCTATCTATCTATCTATCTATCTATCTATCTATCTTTATCAGTCTGTTCATTATCTATCTATTGATCTATCTCTGCCATTTCATATCTATCTATCTATCTATCTATCTATCTATCTATCTATCTATCTATCTATCCAAGTAAGTTCCTATATTTATCTATCTATTTCAGTCTGTCCATATATAAGTTTATTCTCAGTCATCAATCTGTCTGTATGTGTATTTGTGTGTGTGTGTGTGTGTGTGTGTGTGTGTGTGTCTGTGTGTGTGTGTGTGTGTGTGTCATAGAGGCATTTTCCTAGAATGCGAAAAATGAAAACGAAATGCCATTTGTCTTGGCTGCCGTGAATTCAGCGGAAACTATCAGCGGAACTCTATTTCTGATTCTGCGTGTTTCAGGCTGAACATTCTGGAAAAGGTGTGAATCCTCTTCTTTATATGCTTCGTCAGTCATGTATCGAAAGATACATGAACACCTACGCGTGTATCACGTATGGCACATGGCTCGGTGCTGACAGAGCTTTTATTTTTTTAAATGCTTTTTTTTTGGTAGCTTTTCTCATCATATTTCATTTCAAGATGACAGAGCACCATTGAGGTTTTATTTTGATATCAACAAGAACAAGGACCGGCTCAATGAGTACCGCCATGTCATATGTTTAAGAACTTAACAAAACTAAAGCTTTTAAAAACATATTTGCAGTCGTCTGTGACTTAAGACAGATTATATTCTTTTATATTCTATATTTCGTTAATAGACAATAATCTTGTAAAGTAGACAGATTTAGAAAGTGTCATGAAAAGATTTGTAGATCTAAGACTAGAAAATGTTTTAGGTAGGTTAATGAATGTTTTCTTTAGCTTTTACAAACTAGTTTTTTTTCTCCTTGTGAAAATTTAAAACAATTATACTGGTAAGAGGGCTAAAATTCAGCTTTCCCGAGCTGCCAGCAACCCTAGGGCCGTCACTGACATAAACATTGTCTTTGAAAATCGACTTAAGTTAGTTTCAGTAGGTGTTATGTATAATCGAAAGTGGTCTCCCCTTGTTTTGTTACTCTCCTCTTTGAGAGAGCTATTTCTGTTTACTGGGACTATAAAAGGACACTATACGCGAACCTTGTATTCTTAGTTGAATAAAGCTTTCTTAAAGTCTACACCTGCGTACTTGTGTCATTACAGTAGGTTCGAAAATATTTTCCTAATTTATAATTCTTCCAAATCCGCCTGAAGGTCCTCCTTCATTTTTTTCATATGCCGTATCTCTTCTGGACTCTCCAAAAACTTCCTTTTCTTTTGTAGCCGTAATTATTCTACTCAGTTCCAGTTCTGACGTCCATGTTCGTAAGCTTGTTAAGTTCGTTATTCAATCGGTGGCCTTTTTTTTCAGGTTATAGAAGACTTGGTAGATACGTGTCGTTACTTGCCAGAGAGCTTGCATTTTTTATTTTTTTTTACTTTGTTACCGTTTAGCCTGTCACTGGTTTTGTTCTGCTTCCGGATGTGAGAAATATGGCTCTCCACAACTTCCTAAACCTTTGTAGCTCTTATTAGATGTTGTCTTTTCACCACCGCTACCGCTCCAACCCGCTGGTCTGACATCCATATACACAAGCTTTTTAGGTATGTTTTTCGCTGTTTCCCTCTGACATTCTTGCTTTCAATATGTTCTGTGAGTGTCAAATTCTCCAAATCCTCTTTCCTCATTATGTGGCACAGAAATTTTGAATATCTCTTCTTGATTGTAAGTATAAGTGATCTCTTTGTTTTCATTTTTTTTTCAAACTTCATCGTTGCTTACACAGTTCCGTCAATGAAAGTATCCTTCCGGGAAACCATATCACTGTGGCCTCAAGTCATTTCTTAATTTTTCAAATATTCATTGACGTTTAGGAGGATTGCCATTACGTAACAGGTCAGGACACTTTGCTTCTAACAAAATTTTCCCGTTTAAGTTTTCTTAGCTTTTGGAAGGCATCTTTCGCTATTCCACAGAGACATCGGATTTGGACGCCACATTTTCCGTCAGTTGGTTAAAACCCAACCTAGATATTTAAATACTCGACTGATATTAATATCGCCAATTCGCAGTCCCCATCTTGTGCTGTTCGTCTTGGTGGCAATCATAGATTCTGTCAATTAGTGGAAATCCTTTCTTCTTGGTTTTCTTTACTACCAAGTTTAGGATTTCCTGCAGTTTCTTTTGTGTCTGCTATGAACACTGTGCCATCTGCATATTTAATGACGCTAGAAATATGGTTACAGGCGGTAAAAGCAAAAACGAAAAGAGAAGATTAAAAATGGGGACGACTGAGGAAAAGGTTTTGTTTGGTTTTACGGCATATCAACCTCAATGGGTCATTTAATGCCGACAAAATGTTTGTTGTTGGTAATATTTTTTTAAAAATCTATTTCTGGTAAAATTTTTCCTTCAAAAAATCTATTTCTGGTAATAATTTTCTTTCAAAATGTATCGCTGGTAATATATATTTTCCTTTTTTTTCCCAAAAATATATTGCTTATTTTTCCAAAAACGTATAGCTGGTAATATTATTTAAAAAAAAAAACCGTATAGCTGGTAATATTTTTCTTTTTTTTAAACGTATAGCTGGCAATATTATTTTTCAAAAACGCACTGCTGGCAACATCATTATTTCGAAAACGTATAGCTGGTATTACTGTTTTTCCAAAAACGTATAGCTGATAATATTATTTCTTTAAAAAAACGTACAGCAGGTAATATTTCTATTTTTTCCCCTTTTTTTCTTTTTTTTAAAAACATATAGCTGGTAACATTACTTTTCCAAAAATGTATAGCTGATAATATTATTTCTTCAAAAGCGTATCGCTGGTAATATTATTTTTTAAAGAACGCACAGCTGGCAAGATTATTCTTTCAAAAACATATAACTGGTAATACTTTTTTCCAAAAACGTATAGCCGGCAACATTATCTTACAAAAACGGCCTTTCAGTTGGACGTAGTTTATCGCCGTACCCAGGACGCGGATGTAGTTTATCATCTTACCCATGGACGCAGATGTAGTTTATCGTCAAACCCAGGACGTGGATATAGCCTGGGAGTTAACTATTTGCCCATAGCTGGGACCGTAACAGTTGTCACCACCCCGGGTCAGGGTGGACCTGGGAACACCAGCAATTAAGAGGTGGTTCCACGCTTTTCAAAACTTCCCAATCAGAGGCCTGGCTGTTGGATGTAGTTTATGGCCTTACCCAGTACACGGATGCAGTTTATCGTCATACCCAGGACACGGATGCAGTTTATCGTCATACCCAGGACACGGATGCAGTTCATTGTCATACCCAGGACGGCCTGAGGAAAAGGGAAAAAGGAACAAGATTAAAGCAGACAGAAGATCACTATTGACGTTGCATTTAAATTTTTAAAGATTGTAGTTATCAAGGATCAAGAATTCGGAAGTGAGTTGCATCTAGATAGTTCAACAGTAAAACGATGAGACCTAACTGCCAATCTAGTAGAACGGGACACAGGAAAAACCTCATCTTAGTAGATGCTATGAGAATATTTGTAGAACAGAGGGAAGCTATGTCATGTCGGCGAGAATGTGACTGTAGACGAGACGCCTGGTCAGTATCGATTCTCTTGCAGACCAATCTCTGGATTTTCTCTAGAATCTTGAAATACACAGCAAGAGTACTTGACCAGATATGGCAACAGTATTCAATACACGGGGCGAATGGTAGATTTATAAACGTGCAAGATGGATTCATTGGGGGACAATCGTGGCAGCCCACACTGGTAACTGGTTTTGTTAGCACGCCTTCACAAAAGATCCGGGCTTTTGAATCCTTACACATTAAAATGTATAAGGATTCCCAAAGACGGACGTTTTCAAAGAGAAACTATTTGATGTGGAGGATTTTCTTTCTCAGATTCGAGAGCGAAAATATAAGTGTTTGTCCACTGATTTGAGCTGAACAATAAAACGTTCGTCAAATGATCCTGTTTACTCTTGATGATTGACATGGAGAAAGAAACCGTCAACATTCCCGCCAATCGGGCTGATATCAATGCTTATCTCCAGGCCAATTCGTTTCGTTTCTTTGTTACTTTTTTGTCATTTTCATTGCATTTCCTTCTTTAATTACAGTTATTTTCCTTTTTTTCTTTTCTTTTTTTCTTTTTCTTTTTTTTGTTTACTTTTCTTTCCTTTTTTCTTTTATTTTTCTTTTCTTTTCTTTGCTTTGCTTTTTCTTTTCTCTTTTTACTTTTCTCTTTTCTTTCCTTTTCTTCTTTCTTTTCTTACCTTCTTTCTTTTCTTTTTCTTTTCTTTTTTCTTTTTTACTTTTCTTTCTTCTTTTCTTTTCTTCTTTCTTTTCTTTGCCTTTGCTTTCCTTTTTTCTTTTCTCTTTCTTTTCTTTTCTCTTTTTTACTTTTCTCTTTTCTTTCCTTTTCTTCTTTCTTTTCTTTTCTTTTCCTTTTCTTACCTTCTTTCTTTTCTTTTTCTTTTCTTTTTTCTTTTTTTACTTTTCTTTCTTTCATTCTTTTCTTCTTTCTTTTCTTTTCTTTTTCTCTTTCTTTTCTTTGCCTTTGCTTTCCTTTTTTCTTTTCTTTTTTCCTTTCTTTTCCTTTTCTTACCTTCTTTTCTTTTTCTTTTCTTTTCCTTTTATTTCCTTTTTTCTTTTCTTTTTCATTTCTTTTCTTTTCTTTTTTCTATTTTTACTTTTCTTTTCTTTTGTCTTTTTTTCTATTCTGTTATTTTTTTTTCATTTCTTTTCTTTTTTTCGTATTTAATTTTCTTTTCAGAAAAGAGCCTTTGTCTTTGTGAATTTTTTTTGTCGGCTTTTTTTTATTTCACCTGTTTATACATATATATATATATATATATATATATATATATATATATATATATATATATATATATATATTTCGTTAGATTCCTCTTTTTTCTTTTCACTTTTTCTCTTTCTTAAATTTCATTTCATTACCTTTCGTTTTTTCTTCCCTTCTTTCTTCTCTTTCTTTATTCCGTCCTTTTTTTCTTTCATTATTCTTTCTTTATATTTCATCACCATTTTTCTTTCTTTCTTTTTCTTTTCATTCATTCTTTTTTTCTTAAATTTACGTTCTTTCATCATTCTTTCTTTTTTTTTCTTTTTTTTTTTCGTGCACTTTTTCGTTTCTTTTCTTTATTTTTGTCATCTCCTTTTCTTTTCTGAGTTTTCTTTTAATATTTCATCTTTTCTTTCTTTCCATTCCGTTCTTTATTTTTAACCTTCTTTCTTTTTTCTTCTTTTTTCTTCATTTCTTTTCCATTTTCTTTCGTCTCCTCTTCCTTGTTTTCTTTATTCTTGCTTTTTATTCTTTCTTTGATTTTTTGCATACCATTCTTTATTTCATTTTTCCTTTTCCTTTCATTCATTTTCTATTCCTTTCTTTATTTTTCTTTCATTTTTCCTATTTTCTTTCTTCCATTAAATTTCTTGTTCTTTCTTTCATTCACATGTTCGTTTCCTCTTTACCCGACTTGTTTTTTCATTTCCTTTATTGCTTGTAAACTACATTTCTTGTTTATTCACACGTTTTTGCCTTCTTTCTTTGTTTCTTTGTTTCTTTCTTTCTTTCTCCATTCGTTAACGTTTTTCCATCACAGACAGTTTTTCTTTCTTTCTTTCTTTCTTTCTTTCTTTCTTTCTTTCTTTCTTTCATGTTTTGGTCATCACAGTGAGTTTCCCTCCCTCTTTCTTTCTTTCTTTCTTTCTTTCTTTTTCCATTCGTTAACGTTTTTGCCATCACAGTCAGTTTTTCTTTCTTTCTTTCTTTCTTTCTTTCTTTCTCCATTCGTTAACGTTTTTTCCTGTCCGACCATTATTTTCCTGTGGCTATCGTTCCACGCGGTCATCTATTAATCCAATCCTTACCGGACATTCCCGAAGCACAGATTGCTTTAGGAAAGCTTGAGGACGGAAAAGGATTTCTGGGATTTTTTTTTTATTTATTTCTATCCCCACTTTCCTCGTCTCCCTCGTGTCCGCTCGCCATGCTTCGCATTCATTTCCGTTTCAAAATGGCGTCAACATTATCAATGTTGGTGACCAACAAGAATCAAACAGCATATTGCTGCCAATGACCGTTTGTAATGTGATTACAGAATGAATTTCAAATTCCCAGACCTCTACATTGTTATTATTATTATTATTGTTATTATTATTATTATTATTATTATTATTATTATTAGTAGTAGTAGTAGTAGTAGTAGTAGTAGTAGTAGTAGTAGTAGTAGTAGTAGTAGTAGTAGTTATATTAGTAATAATACTGCTACTACTAAGAATACAACCATCTTTGCTTTACGCTTAAAGGAAGTTTGGGAGATTGCATGCACTTGTTTGGTATATACAATATTATTATTTTAATTATAGCTATAGTTATTTTTAAAGGACATTAGCTTTCAAGACAACGGCGATCATGGCTCTCCACAATCTCCTTTTAATTTATTATCTGTTAATCGATATGACTTCTTTGTACATTAAAATTGTTGCGGAAAACACTTTTCTACTGGTATATTTATCACACAACAGAAATGGCGGACACAGTATGTGAGTCCGAGTAATAAATGACAAAATAACAGCAAGACTATATATATAAACAAAGGATAAGTGTGTATTAACAAAACAAGGGTATACATAGACAATATAATATTGTTGTGTGTTACAAATCAACATGAATAGGGAAATCATTTAAACTCGTGAATTGTTTGTGTGTGTATGTGTGTGTGTGTGTGTGTGTGTGTGTGTGCGCGCACGTGAAGTTGTGTAGAACGAGTCCTAGAGAATAGTAATGGAAATGGATGAGGTAGGTGCTGGTGTGCGTGCGTATGTACCTGAGCGTGTGTGTGTGTGTGTGTGTGTGTGTGTGTGTGTGCCGTACGCGCGTACACGAGGTGAGGCGCATTTCTCCACGTGGAGACCTACATCTTACTAGCTGAAATAGGAAAGATAGAATGCCAGAGAAGTTTACTACCTATTTATAGACTTAAAGAGCGTCCTCTAGCGACGGTTGTTTTAGGAAAGCAAGTGGGGGTAACTCTAACGTATAAAAAAGTAAAGTTATATTTTTAAAAATATTTTTTATACTTATATGCAATTTTTAAACACAAAAGAGATATAAATTATATTGGACAGAAGGTGCGGTATCTATCTATTTAAAGACATTTATGAAATGTTTAACGTTCTTTTTATAGATACAAGTATTTAAGCAAATGCTCTGTTTTATAATAAACAGTATTAAATAACACTTACCGGCCTGAATGTCCGAGAAATTTTCATAGAAAATTTTCGCTCTCTGACAGGAATCGAACCTGTATCCGATACGGAACCATCATTTCGCGTGATCTGCCTTAACCGTTCGGCCACAGATGAGCGTCTGGTTAGCAAAGTCGATTTTACTATATTTAAACTTAAATCTTCCATGAATCTCTTCTATTCATATCTGCTCTAGCGTATCAAATGTAAACAAATGACGTCATATATTTTAGAATTGGACATAGTCCGACAATTTATATTATTATATATATATATATATATATATATATATATATATATATATATATATATATATATATATATATATATATATATATATATATATATATATATATATCATAGTGTGATTGTGTCAATCTATTCGTATTTTTCTTTTTGCCCGTTAAAGGAGTTCTTTTTTCTTTTCCAGTCGTTAACTACATGGATCGGATTAATATCGCCATTAAGTAATAATCTGGGCCGCCGCAGAATTACTATATTTCAAAAAATGCTAAAAGTTAGGAAAAAAAAACAGACTAAATAATATTCTGATGTCTTCTCAGGGTTTTTTTTTCAGATTTCGCGTGGGGAGCGTTTAGAATTTAGAGCATTTCAGTTCAGGCCGGTAAAAAAAAAATCACCTATCGACCTGAATATACCAGAATTTTCCGATTTCTTTTTGAATTTGTAGGTCTGATCAATTGGATCGTGATTACGATTCCAATATAATAAATTATAACCTTGTAGTATTAGTGTTTGGACATTTATATTATATTCTTCCTCTGCCTTGGACATTGAGCTCTACCTGGATTCCATCCTCTTGGATATATATATATATATATATATATATATATATATATATATATATATATATATATATATATATATATATATATATATATATATATATATATATATATATATATATATATATCGGTTTTGTAGTGCGTATTCAATTTATGTAACGTCAATCATTCAAACGAAAAACAAATACTGAAATCTCGCCATATAATATATGCTGAATGGTTAGAAGGTTCAATTTATGACCATGAGATCTGGGTTCGAATCTCACCATGGTTGACTTCTTGATATTATCGGCCTGGAGGGGACGTGCCTGAAAAGCCCCCAAAATACCATACCAGGGGTTAATTCGCAAAAACTGTAACTAAGGTCTGTTCAGAATGGCCTGAGCGAGTAGACGGTATCCTCGAATACGAGTGGACAGCTGTTATTATATATATTGGTACGCGTACGTGCCCACCTATACTAAATCCTGCTAGATGTTCTAGATCGAATGATGGTTTAAATAAATCTTATTCCTCTTTCTTTTCTTGTGTACTTGATTTATTTTCTATTCTTATGTCGGTGATTTGCTCCCACTATATATTCTGGATTATTCTAATATGGTAGCTCAAATTTTCATACATATTTGCTAATTCCTATCACAATTTTGATTGATTGAAAGACTGATATATTTTTTACGGCTTATCAACCGTCTGCGGGTTATTTAAATATTTTTAGAATGTAAGAACTTAAAAAAAAACAATGTTTTAGTGATAAAAGTCTTACTAAATTTCAATGTGTATTTACGCTTAAGTGAATATCGCGAACACAACGGGAATTAGAACTCAGCTATCCGATTAACAATCCCGAACCATAGTCCATCCCACCAGCCGCACATCCGAGCTTACAGTACTTGATATTCCAACGGTCTCCCATCTAGGTACTGACCAGAGCCCAAGTTGCTTATCTTCAATGATCGTAGGGGAACCGTTGTTTCTGTAAGAATTCATATTTATGTTCCGGTTTTAAGTCAAGTGGTTATTATTTCTTAACCATTGGTATTCTGTTAATAACTATTTCCGGTAATATGAAAGTGTAAAAATAAGCTTTAATATTAGAAATACTTTGTAAAATAAAAATTATTACCAGCAGTACATTTTCGAAAAAAAAAAGATATTATCAGCTTACATTTTTTTAAGAAAAAATATTACCAGCAACAAAAAATTATTCGGCATTAAATAGCCCATTGAGCTTGATATGCCGTAAAACAAACCATACCCAGCCAAACCAGCAATAAAAATCTTGTTGGCATTAAATAACCCATTGAGGTTGATATGCCGTAAAACAAAACAAACCAAAGAAAACAAAACCTATATTGTAAAGACAGTGACTACCAATACTAAATCCTGCTAGAAGTTCTAGTTAGTTCGGGATCGCGAAACGGTTAAATAAAATCCGGCGAGAAGAGGCACCCTTGTCTACACACCTCTTTCTCCCACTATATATTCTGGACTAGCAGCATGGCCCGACGTTGCCCGTGCTTGATTCAAAAATCGTACGATTCATACAGCAATCGCTATCACTTAACTTAAAATATTTTCGCCCTTCCTTGCCTTTAAAGGAGTGCCCTTTGCTGTGCTGATGTTGCTACATGCCTTACTTCTTGCCTATCTCACGCTGCGAATTTTTTCTAAGCTCTATACTAAACATTAAATCTGTTACGAAAAAAGAACTAAACAAAATGAACACAAAACGATCAGCTTTCAAAAAAGGACTCGTAACTGGAAAAACCGAATGAAAAAAGAATGTTAACAACAGATAAATTTTCACACCCAACCCAGTTCTGCGGAATCAGAATCAACGTTGAGTTTAAGCAAACGAATGAGCCAATTGGAGTAAAGTGCAGATTTAAATTTTCCCCACTTGTTACGAATGCAGCTATCGATTTTTTTTGCATGCTAGCATGCTAGTTAACACTCGTGTCAGTCAGCTGTTGGCTCTCACGCTGGCCAATAGAATCTTCCTGCCTATTCGTGACAGCCAGCTGTAGGCTCTCACTCTGGCCAGTAGAAAATGGCCGCAAACTACATGAAAACTGCCGTAGAAGTATGAAAAAATCGATTATTTCCACTATCGATGGGAGTTGGGAAATGCAAAGTCGGTCTTGGTCTTTGTCGCTTACTTGGAGTGTGTGCATGCAAATGTTGGTGCAAATCCGTCGAAAATTGCGTCCGTGCATTCGTCACACACACACACACACACACACACACACACACACACACACACATCCTGCCTTTTATAGAGAGAGATTATTCTAATGTCATAACTCAAGTTCTCGTCGTTTCGATGATATTTTCTTAGTCGCACAGGTCGGTTCGGATTTAACAATGTTTCTCAGTTTCTTCAAATTTAATTCCTCTTCGTTCTGTCAGATTTTATACACGTTTTGTTCGCCGTCACGGAAGCCATGATTGAATCGATGCATTTTCTATTCATCCATGCCCAATAAACCCATTTATATTGATTTTTCTTTATCGGATAAAAATGGTTAATTTTGATGTTTAGAAAAATGTCGGTCTGCGTGTTGAACAATCTTGAAATCATTTCTTTCAAGGATTCAGCCAATCGTCATCTGGGAACGAGTCATTATCATAACGAGAGACTTGTTGTGCTACGATTCTCTTTGTTGTTAACACAATGTTTCGGGTGATTAATACATCGTCCATCTTTACCTGTACAATCACTAGGCAATATAGATTCTGCGATTGTGGGTTGAGTCGTTATCATTCCAAGAAATCTCAGACTATTAACCTTATTACTTTTATACTTACCATTTTATTTTCAGCACTCTAATCTAAGGCTATTTTCTATATCGATGGTGCTCAGATTCAGTCATTACATCTGACATACAGGGTGATGTAAATGTCGATATACTCTCACAAAACCTGCGCAGAAATCCTATTGTCGGAGATTATATGTTGTCACTGCTTACGTTAAGATATGTTTCGTGAGCTATTCTGATCCATTCTAAAAAAAAAACAGTCGATCGAGAAAAATCGTCGAAGACTGTGCGTTTATTCAAAACCCACAGAGCCCACGTGCGGTTTATACTGCAGCTATGCTGGGCAGACCTTAGTTACAGTTTCTGGGAAGTACGATTTACGTTATCTAGCGTGAACCACAATTTGAACTTGGATCAAGCCTGCTATGGTTTCCAGACACTTTCCAAAGGTGCCGTTCGCTGGGA
>OZ038501.1:13012099-13039599 GCA_964036315.1 Acanthosepion esculentum | reverse complement strand
TAATATTTGACTATTACGTCGCCCCAGTTTGAAAAGACAGAGCATGTTCCCTTGGTGGTGGCAACCATTTCATGGATGAATTACGTTAAATCTTAGATAATATGTTGAACTCTTGTATATCAGTTATGTAATAAATATGATTTGTAGTCTGTGTCATTTTTGTTATCAAAGATACTTGCATTTAAAATGCTTCCGATCATTATGGAACACCCTATATATATATATATATATATATATATATATATATATATATATATATATATATATATATATATATATATAAGATAGGTTCGCATGAATGGAATATATATCCTTTATTAGAAAACAATTTGTAGATCAGGTTTCATTGATGTATTTCTCTAAAGGGTTTTTTTTTGTAGAGAGTCAAATGTATTACTGCTTATATTTTATTTAATTCAAATGAATTGCCGGTAAAAATATATTACTTGTAATATTTTATTTTTCAAAAATGGATTGCTGCTAATATTTTCTTTCAACAAGATTGCTGGTATTTTTTTTACTATAAAAATCTTTTTTTTATACTTTCATAGTGTTTGGAAGTTAGCTATTTTCCCATAGCTGGGACCCTAACAGGTGCTACAACCCCGGGTCAGAGTGAATCTGTGAACCACAGCAATTCAGAGTTAGTTCCACGCTCCTACAAAAAAAAAACAAAAAACAAAAAAAACGATCGACGACCTTTTCTGTCTGATACTGTTTATCATCATACCTAGGTCATTTCAGGTTTGGGGTGAACCTGAGTCCCGTCAGATTTTCAACTTCATTGCGAGTGCAACCTCTAGTCAAGAGAGGAGTAAATTCAAAACCTGCTTGGTTTTCTGTATATTAAATAGTACAAGCAAGTTTTCCCTTATTGAGCACAGAGAACACATCAGCAGAGAGATCAGATTCTAAGCTCTGATCATTTGAATTTTTGTACGTGTACCCATAAACTGTGGATACATATCTCTCCAGTATATATAAAGCGAGGGTCAAGCGTGTCATTAGCGGATTGGAATAGGTCATATAATCAATAAACAAAAAATGCGTTAACCAGTGATGACGACAATACGCAGATGAGTGCTGGGAATTTGAGAAACTGCTCATTTGTCTCTAACGGTTAGGTTGGTAGCGACTATCCTGAAAATTCATCTCTGTGCTTTTTTTTTTTTTTAGAGAAAGAAGAATTAGTTGTAATTCTTCTTTCTTGGGAACCCGATTCGTTAGTTTTATTTTTGTAATCAGTTACTTTATTTTACCGCCATTACTCCGGTTATTAGATATCAGACAATAAAGAAACTGTCGTTTGATTACTCGCCTGCCTTTCAATTGACAGAAATGAAAAGAATCCAATAATCGAATTCGCCTTGTTCGGGCAGGAGTCTATTTAACAAACATGGCGACATTTGACGTTGACGGGGCTGAATGGAGAGAGAGGGGAAAAGGCGGATACGGCAATGTAAAATAAAATAAACAAAACAAAAAAAACGATTCTGTGACAAAAAAAGTTGGAAAGAAAAAGATGGGAATAAGAAGACGAAACTATCAACGGTAAAAGTAGGTGCATAATATATATATATATATATATATATATATATATATATATATAAAGAGAGACGAGGAGGGAAAGAGAAATTAGAGTAAATGATGATGATGACAATTATGTCTCGAAAAAAAAAGACGACGATGAAAAAGGAATCTGGAACAACGGAAACAGACTTGAGAAGAGAATGAGAGAGATGAGAAGAAACAAAAGCGATGAATTAGGGAGAAAAAAAAACTTGGTAGGTAGAAAAAGAGCGACAGGAATGACTTGAAAGATAACTTTTAGAAGTCATTACAAATGGAACTACCAACAAGAGTAAATTGACGCGAGATGTCTTCCTCAATTTGAAAGTAGCACCTTTATATTCCACTAACTTTTACTTAATTTCCATTTCAATGTTTTTGTCGGCATTTGCCAGTCCTTTATTTTTCTTCCAATCAATTTAGCAAAGCAATATACATTCTCACTCACACACTCACACACACACACACACACACACACACACACACACACGCATATCTATCTATCTATATATATATATATATATATATATATATATATATAGGGTGATTGGAAAGTAACTTCCTATTTTATTTATGATAGACTCTCACGTCTTGTGAAAATTGTAGTGAGCTAAGAGAGGCGATTATACATAACATAGGGAGTTATCTTTCAATCAACCTCTCTCTCTCTCTTTCTCTCTCTATCCATATATATATATATATATATATATATATATATATATATATATGTATATATGTATATGAAGGAATATAGTTTTAAGGTGTGCTATATTTATGGGATAAAGTGCTCAATATCATAGATAGATTGTATGTAAATATAAAAATAAAAGTGAACATTGACGTCAACACTCAGAGGCGACAGGCTGTTTCATGCTGGAGGCAATTGTCAGGTCTGAAAAATAAAGTTTCAACAAATAAATGAGAAATAAGTCAAATGAATAAGTGAAAAATCCATTGCCATATATATATATATATATATATATATATACATATATATATATATATATATATATATATATATATATATATATATATATATATATATATATATATATATATATATGTATGTATGTATATATATATATATATATGAGATAAAGAACAAATAGGAAACGTTTCTGAATCTAACAAGTTTCACTTTTAGTAATGGTACCAATATTCATACTCTGGCTTCCCTCGTCAAAATCCATTCAAGAAACATCAAGAGAACGGTAAATAAAATTTAAAGAAAGTAGACAGTAAAGAGGAAAACTAGATTAGGAGGTCACAACAGGAAGAGGGATCATCGTTTCAACTTAGAACTAAAGTGATCAATTAGAAAAGATCGATATGACGTTTGGAAGACTCTATGTCTAGCAGCAGGACCCTGCACCATGTTACATAAGCAGGAGACCCCAGTCATGGTTGTCAGAAAAATTATATGACCACATCACCCTTTACATCTAGCTAGCTAAATCGCCAGACAGCAACCATTATATGTGGGGTGCAGTTGGGCGAAGGAAAACTGAAGACTGAAAATTTTACTAAGAAACTTCGACGTGGGGATGAAATTGCTATTTAAATTTTAAGTAATCTTTTCATATAAGATTATATATATATATATATATATATATATATATATATATATATATTAAGACATTTTTATGTTTAACATTCATTTTATAGATACAAATATTTAAGTAAATGCTCTGTTTATAATAAACAGTATCGAAACAACATTTACCAGCCTGAATGGCCGAGAAATTTTCACAAAAAATATTCGTCCCCCAATAGGATTCGAATCTGTATCCTATATGGAACTGTCATATAACCTGTCGTGCTTTTTAACCGATTGGGCCACAGAGGATCGTTCGGTTGGCAAGATCGAATTTACTGCTTATAAACTTCAATCTTCCATGAATCTTTCACGTACATTCATATCTGCTCATGGCGTGTAAAATGTAAACTGTCGGAGGACTCTATGTCTAGCAGCAGGACCCTGCACCATGTTACATAAGCAGGAGACCCCAGTCATGGTTGTCAGAAAAAATATATGACCACATCACCCTTTACATCTAGCTAGCTAAATCGCCAGACAGCAACCATTATATGTGGGGTGCAGTTGGGCGAAGGAAAACTGAAGACTGAAAATTTTACTAAGAAACTTCGACGTGGGGATGAAATTGCTATTTAAATTTTAAGTAATCTTTTCATATAAGATTATATATATATATATATATATATATATATATATATTAAGACATTTTTATGTTTAACATTCATTTTATAGATACAAATATTTAAGTAAATGCTCTGTTTATAATAAACAGTATCGAAACAACATTTACCAGCCTGAATGGCCGAGAAATTTTCACAAAAAATATTCGTCCCCCAATAGGATTCGAATCTGTATCCTATATGGAACTGTCAGATAACCTGTCGTGCTTTTTAACCGATTGGGCCACAGAGGATCGTTCGGTTGGCAAGATCGAATTTACTGCTTATAAACTTCAATCTTCCATGAATCTTTCACGTACATTCATATCTGCTCATGGCGTGTAAAATGTAAACTGTCGGAGGACGAATATTTTCTATGAAAATTTCTCGGCCATTCAGGCCGGTAAATGTTGTTTCGATACTGTTTATTATAAACATAGCATTTACTTAAATATTTGTATCTATAAAATGAATGTTAAACATAAAGATGTCTTAAAATAATTGTCGGACTTTGTCCATTTCATAGTGTGTGACGTCATTTCTTTACATTTGATATGCCATGAGCAGATATGAATGTACGTGAAAGATGCATGGAAGATTGAAGTTTATAAGCAGTAAATTCGATCTTGCCAACCGAACGATCCTCTGTGTACAAAAAGAATGTATAAACATAAAAATGTCTTAAAATAATTGTAGGACTTTGTCCATTTCATAGTGTGTGACGTCATTTCTTTACATTTGATATGCCATGAGCAGATATGAATGTACGTGAAAGATGCATGGAAGATTGAAGTTTATAAGCAGTAAATTCGATCTTGCCAACCGAACGATCCTCTGTGTACAAAAAGAATGTATAAACATAAAAATGTCTTAAAATAATTGTCGGACTTTGTCCATTTCATAGTGTGTGACGTCATTTCTTTACATTTGATATGCCATGAGCAGATATGAATGTACGTGAAAGATGCATGGAAGATTGAAGTTTATAAGCAGTAAATTCGATCTTGCCAACCGAACGATCCTCTGTGTACAAAAAGAATGTATAAACATAAAAATGTCTTAAAATAATTGTCGGACTTTGTCCATTTCATAATACATACATACATACATACATATATATATATATATATATATATATATATATATATATATATATATATATATATATATATGTATAATTTCACCGCAAGCAAGACAGGAATGCAACTAGTACACAGGTGGTTACAGGGAGTGAAAGTGAGAGAAAAGACTGGGCATAGGGTGGATTGAGGAAAGGATAAAAATGAACGGGATTCAAGAAGATAGAAGATGGCGATGGACGTTGCACTTAATTTTTTGAAGATTATATTTATAAGGGAAACAAGTAAACGCAAGGGAAGTGCGAGAAAGGAAACGGTTGGAGTAGAAGTGTCGGTTAGATTTAAATATTACACCAGTAGACTAGTGGAAACCAGATACCAATCTAAGAGCACGTTTACATTCCTATAGACGGTGCACTAGGGGGATGAAATAGACTTGGCAGTCTCAGGGGTGATGTGTTAATAGTCGGGACGTATGTCATCAAAACACCTGTCATTGCCACGACGAAGCCCAAACCTAATGATTTCATTTAGGCAGAAAGTCATCTTTGCCACACGGTCGAAAAATGAGATCAAGACTCACTACACATACAGAAAATGAACAATGAAATACTAAAAGAACATAAGGAAACTTTATTCCTTTAAAAATTGATTCCTTTTATTTGCCTGAAGAAGGTCACGAGACCGGCAACACGTGTAGCAAAAGTATGAAGAATAAAATATAATATATACACTAAAATAAATTCATATTATAACAAAAAAACGTTTGCAGTTTCTGTGATTTTTAATATATATATATATATATATATATATATATATATATATATATATATATATATATATATATATATATAGGGGTGCTGAAAACTTTTGGACCAAACCCATTTCATAAAATCTAACAAAGCCGAATAAGCAAATATCTGAATCTGGAGAGGAAACATCTCTTGCACGGGCCGTGAAGCTTTCTCGCCTGACACTGTTATATAAGTAGCAATTTGGTATACCAAAACATATAAATATTCAATTACGGATGTGCGTACTTGTCAATTGCTGTCTATATCCAAATATGGATTTACATTGATTATAAATTTACAATGACAGCTCCTCGTATCGTCACTCAGATAGAATTTTACCTAAATGCATTTTCATGCTCTGAACATTTTTATGCACATTCTCATATATATATATATATATATATATATATATATATATATATATATATATATATATATATATATATATATACTTGTATGTATACCGATATATATATATATATATATATATATATATATATATATAGACTTGTTTGTATATATATATATATATATATATATATAGACTTGTTTGTATATATATATATATATATATATATATATATATATGCTGCGACAGAGAAAGCGCATGGGAGTAAGATATCGATCTCGGCAACTCGTCTCATCGCTAGAACAGTAATATCGATCAGATAGAACTCACCTGTCTGCCTGTATTTACATCAGAGCGTTGCCTGTTTTTCAATTTGAAAGGCTTTCATCCCCTGCTCTCTCCCGCATCACCCTTTCTCCCTCTAAATTTCCCCAGCACCTTACTCTCCGTTATTGTCCCTGACAACCTACTTACTCTCCCATTCATTAGCATTTTCTGAAGCAATAGTCTTGCTTCTCTTTTCTTTTCCTTTTTTGTTGGCGTATTTTTATTATTTTTTGCTTTCATTCTCATTTCACTGTTGTGTCTGTTTGCTGCAGACTAACATGATGTTGACACAAAAATACACGTACAATTAGAAACAGCTTAACCGACTTGGTGTGTGCGGTCGTTTCTTTTGTGCGCCCGTGTGTGTACGTGTTTCTCCGATGTCTTTGGCGAATGCATGTCGAGTAGCCAGATTATCCATCTTTCTTTGCCTACCTTCTAAATCAAATCCGTAAATGTATTTATAACTAGAAAGAGAATTCGGGTTTTCCTATTCGGTAACCTAAATTGTGATGACTTATGTATGAGCGTCTGCAAATGAAGACCTAAATTATACATCTAATAACGCTATTCCGCCGGTCAGTGTAACTTATTTCGACTTCTGAATGCTGACAACCATTTTTATCAATGATCCACTCGAGTTAGAGTATCACAGAGTAAGAGGTAGAGTCTGTGCGGATATCTGGGGAAGATAACGGTTAGGTCTAGAATTAAACAGCTTAAGATAGTAGTGATGCGGGAAGCATCCTCTTGGGAGTCGGTTCCACAGAGAAGCGTTTCGAAGCTTCTCGAGTACAACTTACATCTAACCTATGGAATACGAAGGGAATAAGGATGGTTTACTACAACGTTCGTAGCCTGTCGGGTCTTAGCCGTGAACGGGTTGAACTAAGAAAAGGAGCTCGTCTGTGCACTTTCCATGTGAATATTGACAGAGCAGCGAGAGGCTTGCGACGTTTTGCAGGGTGGAAAATAATATGTCAACCGGAAGGGTAGACGGACAGTTGCGTATTGGACATTTACGTCGCGGACAATTGCGTTCCAGACAATTGCATCCCTGGACGTTTGCGTCCCGAGACAAATGCGTCTGTATAATCGCGTACCTGTGATAATTTTTTGATGCATGTAAGGCAATTACCATAAATTTTGAAAAAAAAAGGATGAGCAATAATCATTAGTTTAAAAAAAAAAAGAATACTAATTTACTAATCAACTCGCATATATTTACTGGAGGCAATGTAATTTTTTCTTGGATCTACTGGAGATTCTCATATATATATATATATATATATATATATATATATATATATACTGGAGGTATCATATTCACCTTTCGTATCTAGGGAAATGTTCCTAATTATTTATCTCACATATTTACTGAAGGTATCATATTCACTTTTCGTATCTAGGGAAAGGTTACTAATAATTTCTCCTTACTGGTGGTATTATATACACGCCGAGACACGGTGGAGTATTGGGTATCGACTGGGATTGAGGAATCGGAATCTCAGTCGAGTCCGGGCTAAGGTTTGAATCTATCTCTTCAACCCATGCTATAGCAAGACTGACTGGGTCCTATAACAGACAGGGATCGCAAACCTTAGGTGACAACCCCTCCGTTCAAACCACCTGCTTCCCTGTGCGTCCTGCCTCTTTGGGCAAAGGCTATAAGAACGTAACTTCAAAACAAATCCACCTCTGAGAGATGGAACCCCAACATCCCCGATGCAAAAGGAACCGTAATCGTAAGATGAAGGCGAATGCTGACCACAGTAGTGCAAAAGGAGTCGGCACGCAATTCCACCATTCTGCCTTCAATGCCACGATGAACCACAATTTGGATATGGAGGGGAGTGGTGACCACATCGTCGCAATGATGATCTCACTGAATAAAAGGAATGATCCTATACACCTTTCATATATAGTGAAATGTTTTATATATTTACTGGAGGAAGCCGAATATCCAAGTGTATCTAATAGGGACACTCTTATTATTTCTTGTATCTGCTGGAGGGACCCAAATCTTGTATCTGCTGGAGGAACACAAATTTTGTATCTGCTGGAGGAACACAAATCTTGTATCTGCTGGAGGGACCCAAATCTTGTATCTGCTGGAGGAACCCAAATTTTGTATCTGCTGGAGGAACCCAAATCTTGTATCTGCTGGAGGGATCCAAATCTTGTATCTGCTGGAGGAACCCAAATTTTGTATCTGCTGGAGGAACCCAAATCTTGTATCTGCTGGAGGAACCCAAATCTTATATGATTAATTGAGGCGCATGAATCATCTTTTTTTTTGTTTGTTCGGTAGTGTTGTAACATACCTCCGGACGATAATGTGTATATTCCCATTCACATAAATACAGTAGTACATACTGTATGTTGGTCTGCAGTCGGAGATTCGTCTCCAGCTGGCAGAGAAGATCCCCAGACGAGGCTATCTCGTAGGGCATAGTCTCTTCTCTGAAAACAGCTACCCGACCCCGTTTTATACGGGGGTCTACGAGGAATTTTTGGGCGAGCTACGGGCTCGGATATCCCACATCAAATTCGGCCTTGCGCCACATCTGACCGCGTGGGCGGTTGGTAGATATACTGCACTTGGAGATTCGTCTCCAGCTGTTCTGGTAAAACTCTCTGCCTCAGAGCAGAGAGGATTCCCAGACGAGACTATGCCGAAGGGCAGAATCACGTCTGGGGAAACAGCTACCCAACCCCGTTTTATTGGTCGAGAGTATGGGCTCGGATACCCCACATTAAATTCGGCCTTGTGCCACATCTGACCGTGTGGGAGCGGTTGGTAGATACCCTGCAGTTGGAGATTCATTGTGGAATTCACTTGACTCATTTCTAGCAGTTGACCACTTCTTCTACGCGCCGATGGCGAATCTCATATGTGTTGTTCTTGTCCTAAGTATTATCGTCCGTTACCAAATTTCGTTTGATTATTCTATTCAGTAACCTTCCCTAGGGTACAATCAGGTAACACTGAAAAAAAACCCAAATAGGACAAAACCCATACCGTAAACGAGTTCGCATTTCAAACCTAGATTGATTTACTATCATTTTCTAAACCGATTCTATTTGATTCAGACGAACAATTTACAACTTCTGTTCGAATATATATGATTAGAAATAATAATTATTTATATTATTAACTGTCAGACTAATGTCTCTATCTTTGTTGTTATGATGTCGACATTCTGACCGTTGCGTCTTTCGGCTCCGTTGGCTCATTTTAAGTATGAATTTCTCGGAGGCTTCTTTACTCATTATAAACCCGGATAAGTTCAGCGTTTTTTTTTCAAGCTGCTGTTAACAGCATTTTTGAAGTTTCCGACGCCAATGTCCTCTTTCATACACATAAGAATACAGTAATTTTCAATCAAGTCCTCCTAAAGAATGCCAGTTAGAGTACGCGAAAAAATTCGTTTAAAATTTGATTATTAACTAAAAATGGTGTTATTAACTGTTTCCTTATCTGGAAACATCCAGACAACGCTGAATCATAATGACAGATTAAAAAATTACAGCGACTTTGGCAAAGTTTATAAAATCTTTCTCTTCAAACAATTTTTTAAGAAAATAGGTTTCTTAAGTTCAGTAGCTTTTATTGCTTTTTCCACTTTTATATTATATTCTTACTCTGTCCTGGACATTGAGTTCTACATGGATTCTCTCCTCTATATATATATATTCAAGTTTCCTTTAGTATCTATCTATGTATGCATACATCTTTGTGCAAATTAATTGAAACAAAAGGAATAATTTCGTTATTATTTACTTCTTTTCCTATTCTTCAAAGCAAACATGACCCAGTGCACATGTTAGTATTTCGGATATCCATTCCACGAAGTCGTTCCTTGCAGATTGACCACAGATTCTCGATTGGATTTAAATCAGGAGAGTTTCTGCGTCAGTCTATAGTACTTTGATTTGCTCACTGGTAAAGTTTTCCCTTGTGTTCGTGCAGTGTTACAATTTTTGCATGCTTCCTTGGAGTAACGTCCATAGCAGACAATGGGCGTAGGACAACTAATCGACAGTCGAGACAATAGTGTCTGAGCGTGATGAAAATCTGATGCAATCACGGATGGCGCAATATTTTTCAAGGTCAAACAAATTTCACCATACACCCTGAAAACAGATTCATATTACTGCACACCACTGCAAATGACCTAATCAGAGGAAAAATCAAAATTGATTGCACCCAGTGGGTCTAAAACAAATCGCATGGTGAAAGAAAGTAAACTAAAGCGGTGTTTCAATTAATTTGCATAAGGGTGAAGTTTCTGTTGTTTGGTACAGTTCTTTGTTTGTGAATATGTAGCGCCAGTCCTCAACGTTCAAATGAGGGTGGCGTTTTCCAAGACCCACATATGGTGATAGTTAACGAACTGTTAATAGTTATAAGCGAATGTGGACTATATGGATGTAGTTATTGTGCTGTCGACTATATAAGCGATTGCTACAAACTGGATAGAAAGAAACGAAAAATGATTCATGACTGGGTAGGAAAGGTTACCAAGAGAGAACTGTGCAAGTGACAGGTATTTGATCACAAGAAAACAATGACATATACAAAAAAATAAAAAAACAGTATCTCTCATATAGAATCTCGTCTTATCTTAGATTTTGAAAATCAGAATCAACCTCCAATATGTGCCCGAGGATTAGATTTAAGTCAGCGTTGAAAAAATAAAAACAGTTTGTCAGATCAAGGATTTTTGCTGTTTCAGCAGAACTGCGAATGCATCTTAATGCATTTGAATGAAGGTGAAAGCGGGAAAATATCGATAAAATAAAAACGAACAGAAAACGAAGCATGTCAAGAGAAAACGCGAAGGTGACAGTTGCATCAATCTTTGTTGGCGCGCTTCGAAAAGTCCCGAAGAGATTTGGGAAGAGATTAGAAGACAGGGAAATTCAAACGATGATTTGAAAACAACAAAGTAAACAGAAAGGGCGCAATCAATCCCCAACCCCCACCCACCCCACGACCAAAGAACAGTGCGAAGTGCATTGTGGGATCGTGAAAACTTGCTGTCACTTGCTGTGGCTAGCAGTGGGATGGACATTCGTAGAAGACAGCTCACGCGTAGGGAATGTATTTACAGGAACAACAGGCACAATGAGGCGAATTGTAACAAAAGTAATACTGACGACGATGATGTTGATGATGATGATGACGACGAGGAGTAGGAAGAGGCAAAGGAGGAGGAGAAGGAGGAGGAGGAGGAAAGATTAGCTTTTGTTGTATTATTTGAGCTTAGGCCGGCTCAAGTGGATTGCCTCCACCCACTGACTTTGTCGAGGAAGTCAGATTTATAAATTCTGCTCTTGCTGACTGCCAGAGGATTAGCCGAATGATGGAAAGGGGAAGAGTGATGAAAGAAAGAAAGAAAGAAAGAAAGAAAAAGAAAGAAAGACGAGATGAAGAAAGAAAGAAATAAAGAAAGAATGAATGAATGACGAGAGGAAGAGAGAAAGAATGAAAAAGGTGATGAAGAAATTTACATAAGCTCTATACACGATATTGACCAATCTTACGCATAAATATAGTATAGGTTAAAACTATATTTTTATCACACGCACACACCCCATATATATATATATATATATATATATATATATATATAGACAACGGTTAAACTTTTTATTTAATTTTTCTTGTGTTCGAACAAGAGCTTTCTTTTCTGGACAAAGAGTGTGTAAAGACTGTCCAAATGTTTTATATTTCTGAGTGTTTTTGGCTATACCTTCAGCCATTATCAAGGATGATTCGATTTTTCAGCTTAATTGAGTGTGTGCATTATATGTACGTCTTAGTGTGTAGTAGGGATGTTTTTAATTTCCGAATACGGTTAGCACATTGTGGCCTTGTTCGTAGTTAATATTGTAATGGGTTGGCATTTTCTTTTTTTTATTATTAAAGCTTCCATTATTTTAAATCTTTTTTTACAGGTGGATGCAGTTAATATATTTGTGTTTTCTACTAGTATGTTTCTAATGGAGTCTGGTAAATTTGTGTGTGTGTTTAAATGGGTTCTAATGGAGCTGTGGTCAGATATGTGTGTGTATGTGTGTAATGTGTGTGTCTGTGTGACAACTTGAAAGTGGACAGTGAGGTCAACACCGAATGGTGACAGTCTGTATCAAGCTTGAGCGTAATGAAGATTACGTTCAACGATACGACAGTCGTCTATCGATGTTGACCTCAGTATCCATATATATATATATATATATATATATATATATATGAAGAGAAAGAGATGAACAGATAGATCAATAAACAGATAAATATGAAGTTGAAATATAAACAGAAATATTTAAGTATATATGAGCAGACTCGTCTATATATATATATATATATATATATATATATACCCAAGTTTAGGATTCCTAAACTTGGACATTAGCTCCTATTACTGTCGAGCACTATCTATTATATTCTTATAATATGGATAAAATCGATTTCGAATTATCACTCAAGAACATTCCCACCACAAACATAATTCAAATTTTATAAATCTTTTAATATATATGATAACCTTGCTTAGTTGTCAAATTTTTCGAATCATCCTATACTTGTATTTTGATTGGTCACTCTAGCTTATGTAACAGCGTTTACTCCTGGCTAAGGATCGTTGATTAATTTGAAACTTTTAAAACCATTTATTCTATATTCTATATTATCACTTGACAAGACACAAGAAGTGTTGAAACAAAATGGCTACTTTTGTCGTGATTTTATAACATATTTATGTTGTAATATTCAAATAAATAATTATATATATATATATATATATATATATATATATATATATATATATATATATATATATATATATATAGGTAGATATATTTCAACAGATTAGATAGATAGATAGATAGATAGATAGATAGATAGATAGATAGATAGATAGATAGATAGATAGAATAAGGAAGGAAACCCTCATGTTTTTATTAAAACCATAGGGACAGACTTCCAAAATATAAAATATATTAGAAACAAAGACCCTGTGATAAAAAGATTAAAAAAAGGCTTGAATATATTTAGAAAAAAGAAGAAACAAATAAACGCTACAAATGTAGGCGAAAATGAAACTCGAAAAAGATTAAAAAAGAATAAAATGAAGATATGGTCAAATGCATCGTTCATAAAAGTTGCATTAAAACCTCGACTGGGAAAAACAAACGGAAATCTTAAAATAAGACAAAAGAAATCCTGTTCATCTTGCCTGAACTTGTTTTTTTTTATAACCTAATCTCCTCTTCCCCCCCTTTTTTTATCAACGTCTTAATACTTCTCTTTCTTTGTCGCTCTCTCTCTCTCTCTCTCTCTCTGTTTCAGTTTTCTTTTGCCACTCTCCTTCTGGATAACATCTTTTTTTTTTGTTTTAAATCTGCGTTTCCTTTGAAACTAGGTCGATGGCCGGAGAAGAGTTTTTTGACAGTCCGTGTGAGGTGTTTAGGCTTGGTGAATGTCAGGCGATCCATCAGGGAAATGCTTGCGATGTACGCGGAAGATCGATCAGATTCGCCAAGCGTAACTACAGTTATGTCAAAAAAAGAAAAAAAAAGAAAAAAAAAAAAGAAAAAAAAGAAAAGAAAAAAAGAAAAGAAAAAAAGAAAAAAAGAAAAGAAAAAAAGAAAAGAAAAAAAACTTCTTCAATAGGATTTTCTTTTTATCTAAATGTTTTCCGCATTTGTTTTCTTTTTGTTTTTTGTATTTTAAACATTAATATTGCTACATTTTTTCCTTTTCTTTTTTTTTTCGTCCTGTTTGACAAAATTTTTCCTATTCGGATTACGAGACGACAATGCTCTTTCTCTCTTTTTCATTTTTGTTTCTCCATCTTTTCTTTGTCCCTCATTTCATTCGCCGAGATCTTCATTCAGTCGAAATTCCTTCCATCTCATTCATTTCCCGACCCTTCCATTTCGACACCACTCCCTCCTTTCTCTTTATCATTATTTAAAATGGCGTCTAACTCGTCCGAACATGTCAAAACTATCATCTAAAAAGCATTTTCTTATATCCCCAATACACACCTTTAATTGTCTCTTTTACTGACAACAAAACATTTTCCCTTATTACAGCGTATAATTTTCTATTTTTACTTTCCTGTACGACATTGTCTAAGATCTCTTTCACATCTATTTCGGGGTATGCCATTAATACAGTATTATCTGAGCACAAAAAATGTCCAGGCTGTCATCGAAATATAACCATTTTCTCAGATGAATGTTTTAAAAATGGCCTCAAACGAATAAATCTTTTTTTAAAACTTTAGAAAAGCCGTCACTAGAACTTAGCCATACAATCACCAACGGCTTTAAGAAATAGCAAAGACTTATCTCTCGAAAACTTCTCACGGCAACAACAAAAATATATTGACTTTCTACACAACCTTAAACAATCATCATGGGTATGGCAGTAAACTACATCCGCGTCCAGGGTAAGACGATAAACTACATCAGTTTCCTGGGTATGACAATAAACTAGGCCCCAAAAGCAAGGCCTCTGATCAGGAGGTTTTGAGGAGCGTGGAACCACCTCTTAATTGCTGGTGTTCCCAGGTCCACCCTGACCCGGGGTGTAGCACCTATTAGGGTCCCAGCTATGAGCAAATCGCTGACACCCAAACTTGTGTAACAATAGGTCTTAATATCAGAAATACTTTGTAATAAAAAAAAATAACCAGCAATAGGAAAAATTATTATCAGCAATACTTTAAAAAAATACCAGCAATACAAACAGCTATACATTCTTTGGAAAAAATATGACAAGCTATAGATTTCTTCACGGAAAAATATTCCCAGAAATTGATTTTTGAAGAAAAACATATTACCAGCAATAAAAATTTTGTCGGCATTAAATAACCCATTGAGGTTGATATGCCGTAAAACAAAACCCAAACCAAACCAAATCAAACCAAACAACGTTAAACAAAAGTTTAGAAAGGAAACTCCGATCAACACTTGAAAGAGCGACTGGCACCTCGTCTGAAGTCGCTCTCTCATAGACGTGCCGTTGCCTCCCTCTGTCTTTTTTACAAATACTTTCACGGTAACTGCTCCGATGAGCTGCTTTTGCTGGTTCCCAGACTTCATGAATTTAAGCGTTCAACTAGGCTGGCATCTCGCTCTCACCCGTTCACTGTCGAAACTGTTACATGTAGCCGTCTCCTCTACTCCAATGGCTTCATGTCTCGCACTTCTTGCCTGTGGAACTCCCTCCCCATTTCTTGTTTCCCTGTTAGCTATAATCTCCAACTATTCAAATGTAATGCCAATCGACGTATCCAGATGCCCTGATCTATCCTCTATCCTTCTCTTCATCCTTTCCTCTATCACTGCTATTTGGACTCACTCCAATTCTCTGTAACCCCTTGCCTGCTAGTGGCTTCTCGCCTTGATTGGGGTTAAACGCTTAAAAAAAATAACAGTTACTGAACTTGAAAAGTCTATTTGCCTGAAAAATCCTTTCAAGTGAAAGATATTCTTTATTCATAACCCTATCTGTTTGCTCAAGGTGTAATGGCTGTTTCCAGAGCGGGAAGGGCTAATTTCATCATTACTATGAGCGTTAACAATAATTTATTCATTCCGTCAAGAAATGCTCGCATTTTTTGTTTTTACCGAAAAAATTTCACTCATTGAGAAAAATTTAATTAACAAAAAAAATCGTTTTCTTTAATATTTTTAGCGTAATCGATTGATTTAGTTTTCTACGGTTTATCAACCCTTTGCACGTTATGTAAAATCATAAATTCTTTTTACATTATAATTATTATTTTTCTCTTTAAAGATAATAACGGTTTAGTGATAGAACTTTTACTAATTAACCCATACATGAGGGGAAATTGGATTCATGCCTTTCGCAAGGTTAGTTGCACATAAGGGAATATAACGAAGCTAACGGGGATTGGAACTTGGCTCACAGAAGGACACAGTCATGACCGTCAGAGAATTTCTGCGACCACATCACTCCTTACATCTGGCCACCTAACTCCCCAGACTGCAAACGCCTTGATTATTATGCGTAGAGCGCAGTTGAGCGCAGTTGAGCGAGATACCAACAAAACTCCTTGTAATGAACTGTAGGCAAGGATTATGGCTGCCTTCATTAACATAAGCGAGGAGACCGTCCAGAAGAGTTGCAGGAGATTCCGAAGTCGTCTGGAGGCCGTGGTTGAAGCCAATGGTGATGTTATTGACTAAATTTGCACTTTAGTATTTCAAGATATTTTTGTTTAATTTTGGTAAATATATCTGTTAAAATGACATATCAGTGTTATTTGCATATTCGCGTAATTGAGACGACAATTTATCCATCGCACCGTATCTACATATGTGTGTGTGCATAAAGAGAGTGACACACTGCGAGACATAGATAGATAGATAGATAGATAGATAGATAGATAGATAGATAGATAGATAGATTTCATTGTTTACCTTGAAGTAAAGTCGAAAGACAAAACGTATCGGCAAAAACTAAGATTTTTTTATAATTTTCATTCTTATACCAATTTGTCTTAAACACATAATTATTCTGGAAAATTTTACTATAGATAGATAGATAGTTAGATAGATAGATAGATAGAAAAATGAACACACTGAGATAGATAGATAGATAGATAGATAGATAGATAGATAGATAGATAGATAGATAGAAAAATGAACACAGTCAGATAGCTAGCTAGATAGATAGATAGAAAAACGAATACACTGAGATAGACAGATAGATAGATAGATAGATAGATAGATAGATAGATAAACAGAAAAATGAACACAGTGAGACAGACAGATAGATAGATAGATAGATGAACACACTGAGATAGATAGATAGATAGATAGACAGAAAAATGAACCCACTGAGACAGATAGATAGATAGATAGATGAACACACTGAGATAGATAGATAGATAGATAGATAGATAGACAGAAAAATGAACACACTGAGATAGATAGATAGATAGATAGATGAACACACTGAGATAGATAGATAGATAGATAGATAGATAGATAGATAGATAGAAAAATGAACACAGTCAGCTAGATAGCTAGCTAGATAGATAGAAAAACGAATACACTGAGATAGATAGATAGATAGAGAGACAGAAAAATGAACACACTGAGATAGATAGATAGATAGATAGATAGATGAACACACTGAGATAGATAGATAGATACATAGATAGATAGATAGATAGATAGATAGATAGATAGATAGAAAAATGAACACAGTCAGCTAGATAGCTAGCTAGATAGATAGAAAAACGAATACACTGAGATAGATAGATAGATAGATAGATAGAGAGACAGAAAAATGAACACACTGAGACAGACAGATAGATAGATAGATAGATAGATGAACACACTGAGATAGATAGATAGATAGATAGATAGACAGAAAAATGAACCCACTGAGACAGATAGATAGATAGAAAAATGAACACACTGAGATAGATAGATAGATAGATGAACACACTGAGATAGATAGATAGATAGATAGATAGATGAACACACTGAGATAGATAGATAGATAGATAGATAGATAGATAGATAGATAGATAGATAGATAGATAGAAAAATGAACACAGTCAGCTAGATAGCTAGCTAGATAGATAGAAAAACGAATACACTGAGATAGATAGATAGATAGAGAGACAGAAAAATGAACACACTGAGATAGATAGATAGATAGATAGATAGATAGATAGATAGATAGATAGAAATGTATATATCTGCACATGCAACATATGTGACAGATTTTATTAAAAACCTGAGACAAATGTGGACAGATTGAGTTAAACAGGTATTCAGGAATAGGACGACACTGATAGAGTTGCCTCGAATACAATTCAAAAACGAGAAGAAAAGATTAAGTTGAGATAAAGACGGATTAGATAATTATGAACACAATCATTAAAACGGATCAGTAAACAAGTACTATAGTCCCTTCATTTTCTTTTCCACTATTGAAACAATCTAAGTTCTTTTCCAACCACCGATACCTCAGCCGAAGAGAAACACCATTAACGTGTCTTTTTAAATGTCGTTTCAATTACACTAGTTGTTCACCCTGAAGCTTAAAGTCCTCCAATGTCAAGATTATGTCCACGCTCTTGTTCGCCCACAGACGGAAAAACACACACAAAAACGAACACAACCCCCACCAAAAAAAAAAAACAAACCTGCATCTATACACATGTTTAAAATCAATGCAACATCTGTTGCTATAATTTCCAGTTCATTCTTTTTCTTGTATTTTTGTGTTTGTCTCTACCCCGAAATAGTTTATCGTTTTCTTCGGCAGTCTGTTACTAGTTCCTTTCTTTCTTTTGTCTCGTTGCACATTGTTAAAATTATTGCCTTTTTTATTATTATAGCCGAAATTATGGAAGCTTAGATCTCTTCTGGCACACACGCACGCACGTACACGGCCTGTACAAAAAGTATGGGCCTATCAAAAGAAAACTATAACACATCAAATTCCGCATTTAATCTCCTCCGAAATAGTCACCTTCTGAAGCTACACCCTTTATTCAGTATCGGTTGCATTGTGGGATGCATTACTGGAACTCCTGTTTTGGGATAGCGTGCAGCTGCTTCGTTGCATTCTATTGGGTTTAAACAATGTTGATCTGGGCCAAAAACTGCTGGAAAAGCTATGGTTTCTAATGGAACCACTGTGATGTAGTGAGACGATCACATTCTACACACGTTCCTTCCAAGCACTCCTATAAACGACGGAAGTGGGCGATAAATTTATAACTTAGTGTGTACGCGCGGCAACGGTCAAGGTCAATTTGTGCGAAATGGTTTCACTCTGAATACTTTAGCACCGTTAACGTAGCAACAGTCGCGATACTTTTTGATCATACATCGTATATATATATATATATATATATATATATATATATATATATATATATATATATTTAGTTTACGAAAAACTAGGTAATCCGTATGGTTAGACCCAAGGAGGATAAAATACAGAGAGCTCAATGTAAATCAGAGCTAATACTTTAAATAAAAACACACAACTTTATTGGAAATAAAACAAATATTTATAAACACAGCGATTTCCTCTCGTCCTTCAAAAATTATATATATATATATATATATATATATATATATATATATATATATATATATATAAAATATGTATAAAATAATTCCAAGATGACTCCAGGTAAAACTCAATGTCCAGGACAGAGTAAGGATATAATAAAAAGGCTTAAACACTAATATTGCATGGTCATAATTTATTCCATTGGAATCGTATATGCGATCCAGTTCATCATACCTACAAATTCAAAAAGAAAACCGAAAAACCAACTCCGGGAAATATATATATATATATATATATATATATATATATATATATATATATATATATATATATATATATATATTGTATGGTGACCTATCTACATTAGAATGAACTCTTCCTCCTTCATAAATACTAACCTGTGAGACGTCCTAAGAATTTGTAATTAGCCACTCTCCTGGAGGTTAGCATCAGCCATACTTATTGAAGGCAAAAACAAACATAATACTATATGGTATTGTTACCATATCTTGGATAGAGCTGCCTAATCTTTTCATCTATGTGTTATGGTGATCTATCTATATTAGAAAGAACTCTTCCACCTTCATAAATACTAACCTTCGAGACTTCCTAAGGAGGCAGTCGGGACGCAGTGTAACCTGACAGTTCGGACGGACACTTCTATCCGCTGACTAATAACACTCTTATTTTGTATATATGTTCTGTTATTTCAATGCCCTTGTTCAACCTACCTTCTTCTTTAAGTGTCTTTCTTTCTGGCCCCTAACAAGGCCACAATATATATATATATATATATATATATATATGTGTGTGTGTGTGTGTGTGTGTGTGTGTCTATGTGTGAGTGTGTGAGCGTAGTGTTGCTGTTATCGGCACGAAATGTGAAATTGGGTTGAGGAGTTCAAAT
The DNA here is from genome assembly GCA_964036315.1 of Acanthosepion esculentum. NCBI lineage: Eukaryota > Metazoa > Mollusca > Cephalopoda > Sepiida > Sepiidae > Acanthosepion > Acanthosepion esculentum. The sequence goes on along the minus strand of OZ038501.1, from coordinate 13,019,294 downwards.
ACACACAAGCGTCGTCGCTTCAGATTTGCACAAATGCATTGGGAAAGGCATGAATCTGTCACATTTCTCTAAATAGCCGGGGAAATTCTAATATGCATCGTTGATTGGTAACCAGTCGAGTAGAACAACTCTTAGTTTAAAGTCGGTTAGGTGCTTGTGTGACGCAATACACTGCACAATTTCTTTAGTAAGATTCGCGAATGCACATGTCGGCGGACACAAATTACCATCGTTTAAGAAACACTGATACCTACTCAAACACGTTTGTTGACTAAATAAATTATATATATATATATATATATATATATATATATATATATATATATATATATATATATATATATATATATATATATGTATGTATGTATGGGGAAATTGTATGAGAAAGTGGAAAATTTTTCTTGTGACGCGTTTCGTGCTTTGGGACTTCAGCGGGTAAATTTGCGACGTTGGTGTTGATATACATGTACACGAACAAGAAATACTGGGAATATTTTTATTATTTTTTAATATTTCATGTATATATATATATATATATATATATATATATATATATATATATATATATATATACATGAAATATTAAATATATATATATATATATATATATATATATATATATATATATTAATACATGTTTCATTAAATAATATAGATAAGTGTTGTCTATATATTTTATGTAAGTTTTTTTCATATAGTCTGATAATCTTAATAACATTATCATTAAACAATGAAAGAAAATAACAATATTGATACTACTTTTTTTTTTATATATAGTCTATTTCAATTAGATTCTTTTTCTTTTTGTATCATGTATTTCCCCCAATATTGTTTCACATATATAAACTTATATATTGTTATCTCTTTTATATATATAAAATTGCTATACGATGACAATTGGAAAAAAATCTTTGGTTTTGCCGACGCGTTTTAGTCTTCCGACTAATCTACGTAAAAATGAAATCGAAATGTTTTTGTTGTAATAGTTACATTATAACCTTGCAGAAGCGTCTCTTCTTTTTAAAATTTGGATTTTGTAATGTAACCATAACAAAAACATTTCGATTACATTTTTGCCTTGAAATACTCGGAATACGAAACGCGTCACCAAAAACTAATTTTTATTTTTCCAGTTGCCATCATACATGTGTTTGTGTGTGTATGTGTGTGTGTGTGTGTGTTTCGCGTGTGTGTGTGTGTGTGTGTGTGTGTGTGTGTGTGTGAATGAATGAAGGAATATTGGAATTTTATCAGCCAGAGTTTGTTTTTTTTCGTCTTCAGCCAAAAAAAAAAAAAAAAGAAAATACAAAAGAAAAATCTTCCTACTCCACCGCATTCCATTCCCTGAAGAACTTTATCAAAGTAACTAAATTCGGAACATAAGTACAAGAAATGTTGTCCTACCCTGATGATGACTTATGAAAGTCGAATTTCATAAGTCATCATCAGGGTAGGCGGAGGGTATTGCTGACTTTCGTAGAACTGGTGAGCGTTTCACATAACACACTTTGCGTAAGTGTGTTATGCGAAAATTGGCAGTCAACAGCTGAAAACTCCAGACGAGTGGACCAAACAACTTACAAAAAGTTTCGTCTACGAAACTCTGGAGTCGGTGTAGAGAATGTAACCTCAATCCGCTAAGTATCAAATCTTATATTTGTATTAATCCTATATATGATGTTATCAATCATTACTCTAGGTTTTATAAATATCAGCTTGCGTATAAAACAGTTGAAGCATTCAGAAATTCTGAATAGTTCTTCATAGCTCTTTAGATTACGCTAATTATTTTTAAAGCGTAAGAGACAATTTTAGGAATGGTTTCTCTGGTATTAAATTTCATCAAAACAATGAAAGTCTCGTTGTTCATTGCCACTCGAATGCATTTAATTGGTACCAATTATCCCTTGCAACGTCTTGCAGCTATAAAACATTTCGAGCGATAATTAATCCGGGCACATGCACTGATTTCTGAGTTTTTGGCTCCTGGAGTACCACTTTGAAAATCCTATAATCCACTCTTAGAAATTGTTCACTTCCTAATTTTAATCCGATGCATTCAGTGCAAGAAGCTGTCAAAGAATATAATCCGTCATTGTCGGTCTTTGAAAACAAAATCCGAAGCGATTCCAATATCCCAAGTACTGCAAAGGTCATCGCAATTTAACAGAAAAAGGTTAGATTTCTAGATTCCACCCACTTCCTTGACATCTGAGACGAGTCTTAACAGATCGTAAAAAGAAAGCATGACACGTGACAATTCGTTCTACTTATTCCATAGTTTTGCCAATACCGTGATTGGGTTCGGCACTTTCACGTGGAGTAATGGTTAGCTGGTCTGACTTAGTTCAATACGACTTAGTGCGGAGTTTGAATCGAACTGGGGGCTCCAAATTATTGGCCTCGTGTCGCATCTAACCGACAGTAATGTTCGATAAAAGTGACTCACCTGATTTTTCTTACTAAATGTTCTCTTCTCCGATGAAACGAAAGTTGAACTAAATTCAAAGGATAAGCGATCTAAAATCCGAAGAAGAAGCTTTGAAATCTCTTTGAATTTAGCAGTAAGTACTGTCAAGCATCCGTTCAGTATAATGTTCTGGGGATGCTTTTCTTTTCATGGAACTGGTTTCTTAAAACCTATTGAAAAGACCCTCAGGAGCGAGCAGTACAAGAGAATTTTAGAGACTTGTCTGCTCCCTTTTGCTGAAAGGGTGCAAATCGACCCCACCAAGCTCATTTTTATGCAGGATAATGTTCTCTCTCACAAATCAAAATTGATGAAGGAATACGTTGATGAGAAGCCGGTGAGTGTTATGATATGGCCGCCCCTATCTCCTGACTCCAACCCCATAGAAAATTTATGGAGCATTATAAAAGTAGGCTAAAAAATTTTTAAGTAAAAAAAATCAGTTGTGTCACTTTTATCGAACGGGACTGTGCGTTCAGAAAATCGTCGTGACTAATTGGTCGGAAACAAAGCCTCCGCCTAACTTTTATTTACAATCAAATAAACAACCCAATATTTATACGCCAACTGTCATCGTGTATATTTGTCTGCCATATGCCCATATATGGATAGATGGCGTGATGGTTATAAGCTTCGAACGAAAAATCGGCGTGTAGAATTCGATTTCCGTTCGATAATTTTACATCCACTTTCACGCAAATATCCTTGAGAAAGCATACTTATCCATACATTCCCCTCCCACCTATGGGTGAAATATTACTTAAATTTTCAGCCTCGATTAGCCACCAGCATAGATGAAAGCAAATTCTGAATACAAAATTGTGTCGATCGCATAAATTCTAACTAAGATTAGCTGACGTCCTGATAATGATGATAAACTGTCCGTGTCCTGGGTAAGACGATAAACTACGTCCAGCAGCAAGGCCGCAGGAGGTTTTGAGGTGCGGGGAACCACCTCTTGATTGCTGGTGTTCCCAAGGCCAACACTGACCCGAGGTGATAGCACCTGTTAAGGTCCTAGCTATGCGTAAATAGTTAACCCCCAAACTGGGGTGAAAATACTATGAAAGTGTAAAAATATGTTTTAATACCAGAAATACTTTGTAAAAAAAAATTATTATCAGCAATAAATTTTTGAAGAAAAATTATGACCAGCAATACATTTTTGAAAAAAAAAATTACCAGCAATACATTTTTGAAAAAAAAAATTACCAGAAATACATTTTTGAAAAAAAAATTACCAGCAATACACTTTTGAAAAAAAAAATTACCAGCAATATATTTTTGAAAAAAAAAAATTACTAGCAATACATTTTTGACAGAAAAATTACCAGCAATACATTTTTGAAAAAAAAAAAATTTCCAGCAATACATTTTTGAAAAAAAAATATTACTAGCAAAATATTTTTTTAAAATCTTACCAGCAATAAATACATTGTCGGCATTAAATAACCCATTGAGGTTGATATGCCGTAAAACAAACCAAACTAAGGCCTGCTCAGCATAGTTGCAATATAAACCACGGGTGGGCTCTGTGGGTGTTGAACAAACATAAACGTGTCTGAACAGGCTTTCTAGTAAGCAGCATTCCTTTTTTTATAATGGCTGTCATCTCGATGCTGTGTATCACAAACAAAAGATATTCTTGTGTAAATGCTGGTTGTGTTGAAAAGGTTGATGTGGCTGCGTGTTGAATAGCATTTAACAATTATGCATTTTTGTATCAAGGAAAAACAATGGAAAACCGATTTTTGTTTCAGCGATAAAATATATATTAAAATCAACAAATACAACACATTTTTTGTAATGTGTGAAACAATAAGAAAGAAGTAGTTTCCCTTTATCTGTTAGCTGAAAGATTAAATGTAATAAAACAAGTTTTCTGAAAGAATGTTCAAAGTTCTGTATTGCATCGAATGATGTTTTCAGAAGAACATGTAATAAATCAGTTGTGGATTATATGTAACTAACAGAGCTGTTGCAACTTGGCTTGTTACATAGAACTGATGGTGAATGATATTTAAGTTCTGTGTCCGTGCGTGTGTGCAGTGAGTAGAATGAATAGTCTGTGAGTTGCTGAGTTCTACTGAGTTCTGCTTCTACTGTCTATTTTTTTAACGAATTCCGGTTTATATAACCATGGGTAGGCTCCAGAATGATGGCGGGAGAAATTTCGAGGGTACACGAAAAATATCTGATTGGATGAAAAATTACCCAATCGGTGATTTTGTAACAAAAGCATGTTTGTGAATTAACAGTAGGAAAAATTCAGTGTGGTGAAATGCGATCAGTAAATTGTCCTGTGATAGTTAGTATTTATTATTTGACCAATCACAGTTGAGAAAAATGTAGGCGAGGCAAACATAGTAGTAATCGCTACACTTGTAAGACAATGTTTAACCTTGAATTTATATGGCTCTTTTTAAAACTCTGACATAAATGTGGAAGCTATAAGATATACCGTGTTCACTCGTATAACGCGCGTCTCGCGTATCGTATCTCCCACAAATTTTCATCAATAAAAAATGATTTTATTATATATCTCGTCTATCATGCGCGTTCCTTGCTTTTGAAAGACCAAATTGCAATAGACTAACCTATATCTCTTTATCCAATCTTCTAGCTAAATAATTTAAAAAAGCAAAAGAGAATGATAAAAGTATTGTTAGTAACGCTAAGACAACCGAACGAGAAGACAGCTAAACATTTTATAAATGTAAACACTGGAAAAATGCGTATTATTCGCTGTTTGTATTTTATAATACGATACTAATATGTAAATATTACATGCATTATTATTCGATACAGTTAAGTAAAACACTTGTTTTATAAAAAAAAAAATTATGTTTGTTTTAAATACAGCTGTACTTTTTGACCGCAGTAAATGGATATATATTTTGCTCAACGGCGTAGCCAGGGCCAGCAGTGTATGTGGGGATTATCACCACCATCACATACATACATAGAGATCGTACGATATATATATATATATATATATATATATATATATATATATATATATATATATATATATATATATATATATATTAATACCGTACATACTTATGTAACGCGCGTCTCGCGTGTCGTATCTCCCACAAATGTTCACTAATAAATAATTTAAAAAAGTAAAAGAGAAAGATAAAAGTATCGTTAGTAACGCTATGCTCGATGCGTAAACGCGTACAGCCATAAACAACTGAACGAGAAACAGCTAAACATCTTATAAACGTAAACAATAGAAAAGATGGGTATTCGTTGTATTTTTATTTTGTAATACGATACTAATATGTGAATATTTCTATATTATTATTGGATACGGTTAAGTAAAACATCGGTTTTATCAACAGGTGTAGGCAAATTTTGAATACAAAACCGTGTCGATCGAATAAACTGTAACCAAGGTCTGCTCAGGATAGTTGCGGTATAAACCACAGTTCGAATATGTGGGTTTGCAATAAACACAAATAGACCTGAGTTGCCCGGCTGAAGACCAGAAATCGCGCTGATTTACAGTGTGCTTTCAAGTTGAAACACGTTCTGAAAATGATGTCAACACAGCGTTGATTGCAACCATAGCTGTGTAGCCATATCTACGATATTGTTCAACGCTTTTTTTTTTTTTTTGAATAGACAATTTTGCCGATCCCGGTAAAATAGATACCAAACCTATTTTACCGGTAATTATGAAAGGTTTTTTAGAACTATGAATATATTATATTTGACATCGTCATCGCAGTGTTTGTGTCAGGTGCGTAGGCAGGACTTGAACAACATGGATTCAGTGATTTGTGACTGTTGTCTTCAGTGGGTGCGCCTGAAGGGCATTGGCAAGTTATCCATGCTCAAGGGCCACTTTTGGATTTGCATAGACTGTTATGCCTGAAGCGCTTAAAATACTCACAGACTTCTATATTTCTTTGAATAATTGATGACAAATAAATGATATTAACTTGTGTTTTAAATAATTGATGGTGGGAAAGATTTTAAACTCTTCGATGGTGAAAATAAATAAACTTCTGTGTTAAATCTGTGTGTTGTTATTTTTAATATTACCTGCCTTCATAATTGTTGTAACCTAGAGAAGTTTACAGAATAGAATAATCACACGAAGGTTGGTAATGAACGATAATACATAGCACAAGAAACAACGCACATAAGATTCGCCAGCGGCGCGTAGAAGAAGTAGTCAACTGCTAGAAGTGAGTCAAGTGAAGTCCAAAATGTATTTCCAGCTGCAGGATAACTACCAAGCGCCCCACGCGGTCAGATGTGGTAACAATGCCGAATTTAATGTGGGGTATTCGTGCCCGTAGGCTCTACCAAAAATTCGCTGTAGAGCTTGTATTAAACGGGGTTGGGTAGCTGTTTCCCGAGATGTGACTCTACCCTTCGACATAGGCTCGTTTGGGGATCCTCTCTGCCCGGAAGCACAGGGTTTGACCAGCAGAGCTGGAGACGAATCTCCAACTGCAGACCAACATACAGTATTTACTACTGCATTTATCATTTAGGTATGATGCAACAATAATAATAAATTATTTACAGACAAAATCCAAAGAGAGTAATAAGAAACGAATAGGCGCCAAGGTTAGACCCCAGGAGAGCAACACACTGTACCTTCTTGGCTTCACTTTTTCAACTGACTTGAAGTGGAGCGACTACATTGAATCAATAGATGTATTTATTGCAAGGAATGATGAATCTTTGTGCCGTAACAGAAAA
>OZ038501.1:12997099-13007099 GCA_964036315.1 Acanthosepion esculentum | reverse complement strand
AGTTATCAGTTATCTCCTTTTAATTCCCCACTGCAAGTTCTCCACCACCTTAACCTCACACTCTTTGGGTCCTGTCACTGCCTTTATCCACTGTGCCATGTGTCCCCAAGGACAAAGATGAGGACAACAGTCCGAATAATATTAATAGTATAGATAGATATGAATCAAGATTTTTTTTCCATTTTGATCACTCAGCGTTGTTGCCCAAGCGTGAACTTAGGTCAAACTATTCTCAAGTTACGTCAATATATTTGGAGCTTTATGGTGGAAAAAAAAACATGTCATTTACACAATGCTTCTCAAAGTGGTGGTCCGCAGACCGATGCCGGTGGGCGAACCATCAGCTATCGGTACTAGGCCAGTGTCCACACCATACTAAGGAATCATATGTAAAGATTAACGTTATATCATTTTTGTTTTGCTTTAATAAACTGCTTATATTTTATCATTTTTGATATTGAATTATTTTTTGCAAAATAAATGGGAGATAACAAAATAGTCAACTTTTTTTATATTCCTAATATATATCGTTTCCGGTATAAATTAATATTACCACGAAATATTACAGGTAGGTGACACATTGAGAGAAAAAAATATTGCCAGTTCGCCATATCAGGTAGTTTGAGAAGTACTGATTTACACCACAAATATATTATATACATAATGACTCTCACACATTATGAAATGGACAAAGTCCGATAATTATTTTTTAAAGACATTTTTATGTTTATACATTCTTTTTTATAGATACAAATATTTAAGTAAATGCTCTGTTTATAATAAACAGTATAAAGAATGTCATTTGTTTACATTTGGATACGCATTGAGCAGATATGAATGTACGTGAGAGAATCATGGAAGATTGTAGTTTAAAGACAGTAAAATCGACTAACCGAAATGCTCCTCTGTGGCCAAATTGGTAAAAGCACGTCATATGACGGTTCCGTAATGGATACAGGTTCGATTACTGTCGGAGGACGCATATTTTCTATGACAATTTCTCTGACATTTAGGCCGGTAAATGTTGTTAGTACTGTCTATTATAAAGAGAGCATTTACTTAGATATTTGTATCTATAAAAAAAAGGACGTATAAACATAAAAATGTCTTAAAAATAATGATTTTCCTTGACTTTTCATTCAGTTTAAGTTTGAATGGTGATTTCATCGGAATTTTATAGGGTGAGTATTTCAGAACAAAATCGAGCTTCTATGTGTCGGGCTACGGACATTTCTTTTTAATCAGTGGACAATTCGGGCAATTTTTAGACTCCCTTACTGCCACCAAACGGAAAAATGTAAGAATGTCTACCAGGGCGGCTAGCCAATCACTATTGCAAACACTCGCTCAGGCATATTTGTGTTTGCTCAACACCCCTGCGTCAACCTGTGCTTTATACTGCAACTATGGTCAGCAGACCTTAGTTACAGTTTCTTGGGGATAGCATTTTATCTAGCGTTAACAACATTTTGTACAAGACCAGCACGCTCAATCCCTCGGCCACGATGACTTGTGGCTTTTGTGCTAGCACAGATATCGAGACCCTCAAGAGTTCCGTCTACCCAATTTAATTCACAAGGTTTCGGTCAATCTGTTGTGTTGTTTTCCGGTACTTTGCAAAGGTGCCGCACGCTGGGATCGACCCCGATGCAGTCCGATAACATCAGGAAAATGCCCCTTCCTGACTAATCGACCATGGTGAGATTCGAACCCTGGAATCATGGTCGGAATGCGAACATTCATTCTTTGTCTACAACTGACTTCACATATATATATATATATATATATATATATATATATATATATATATATATATATATATATATATATATATATATATATATATATATATATATATATATATATATATATATATATATATATATATATATATATATATATATATATATATATATATATATATATATATATATATATAATATTAGTGGTAAATATACACATACATATGCAATCTAAAATGTATAAATATATATACATACATACATACACATACATATATATATGTATAAAAAAATAATTCCAAAAGGCTAGAATCCAGGTATAACTCAATGTCCAGGACAGAGTAAGGATATATATATATATATATATATATACATATATATATATATAGATAGATAGATAGATAGATAGATATTACAAAATAGAGAACTCCCAAATTAACCCCTCAAAACAGCTATTTCAGCTAGCGTTAATACGCTACTATTTTTCAACTCAAATGAAGTACCGATACAAAGTTAAAAAATTTTAATTAGAAATTAAAAAAGAAATGGAAGAATAGAATGCAGCCGTTGACAAAAGTATATTGGTTAACTCGATATATACTTTTCTTAAATATTTCATTTTTAAGTTTAAACTTTGCATCTACACACCATTTGAGTTGAAAAATAATATGTTATATATATATATATATGTTTAGAGATGAAAATATTTCATTGATTTATCTGATCAGTATTATTATATGATTTTTCCCTCGTGTTTTGGATCTACGTAAAAGTGCGTTCGTTTGTGTGTGTACGCCTGCGCACAAACCCCTCTCTACTTTACAACTAATGTGTCTCCGTTTCGCCAATCTTACTCCAGCTCACAGAGGCAAAAGTAATTCTCCCTTCTTCCTCTGAAACCTTTCAACTAATCTGCACACTTAATTACCTCCCCTAACTTTACTCATTTTTGCCTCAAGGCCGAAATATATTTTGAACGCTACTCGTCAAACAGCGTTCATTTTCTTCCCACGCCAAACTTTATTTTCACTTTCACTTTCGCTTTCGCTTTTACTGTTTTTCTTTCTTTTGCTTCTTTCTTATTCCCTTTACCTCAAAACGACGCCACCACTTGCATATTCAACTTTCTTGAGAACGCTTTAAAATGTTTCAGAGATTTCTATTAATTAATTGTATTTCTTTCTATCGTTTTTCTTTTCTTGTCTTCGTTTGTTTTCATACATTTCTCTTCTGTAGCATTCCTTTTGTCATCTGCATTTTTCATACTGTTTTTCGTTTACTCTCTTTTTGTTTTTCTCTTTTCTTATTCTTTGTCTCTCTATTTCTATTTCAATTCATTACATACAAGTTTTCGGCAAAAATCCTTCTTTCTCTACAACTGACTTCGGACTTCCTTCTTTAAATTTCATCTGCACATTTTCTTTTTCATAACGTCTTTCTTTCGTTCTTTGTTTCTAATAAGCGCGAGCAAACCTTCAATCATCATACTTTCCTTTTCACTTTGCACAAAGTAAATTGCTTCAAGCCCACAAAACCATGAACCCTAACTTAAATCTAGATCAAATCCCAACCCATCCCTAATCTTAACCCTAACCCAAAACTCACACCCTTACATATAAACCTCTTTGTCCATCTTTTTCGAAGCCTACAGCAATCATTTTCTCCCCGACACCGACACAATACCGCCCGCGTCTTCCTTTCTTTCTCCTCGCGTTTTTGACCCTTTTTGGAACAGACCTGAAGCGATTACGACAGAGTTCGCGTCGCCGTGAACCTCATGAATATTGCCTCTAATACCGGGTCGCACTCGAAGGTCCCCGAGTCGGCCGTCTTTGGGTTTCGCCTGCGGTTAAAACCCGCGCTACGTCTGTCTTCTCGCCAACAGATCAAACAACGTAATGGCCGACGAGATTTGCATATGAAATCTCGAAAGGCTGTCCGAGTTGAAATGTCCTCGGCACAATATTCTTTGCATTCTTTCTCAGTTTTCAATATTGCTTTGACTGTTCAGATTATCTTGTAGTAATATTTCGTCCATCTTTTTTTTTTAGGTGGGGGGGTATTTTAATTTTCTCATGTCAATATTTATTCATTCTTTCATTTGTCTCACACAAGTTCTCGTTCTCTCCGCCCTCCCCTCGCTGAATTTTAAACGCATTTCTTGATCACTTGCTTGATGTTTCTTTGTTAATACTTTCATGTCTATTTGTTGTCTCCCTTTGGAACCGTTTCCAGCTTTCATTCTGCCTTTGTCTGGCTTTTATATTAATTCGTTCTCTCGCTGTTATTTGGCTTCCATTGCTATTCCTACTGTCATCTAATTGACGTTACATTTACTGGATGAGGGGAATATGCAAATGAAGTGAATATGCAAATACCAGAACCAGGACAAAATCTTTGCTATTCTTCTGCCTCTGTGCTTTCATTATATAAGTTCGTTTCACTTATATTCATTTTTTCTCTCTTTCTTTCTTTGAACGTAGTTCATCGTTTCCTTCTTTCTTTCTTTCCTTCTTTCTTTTTTCCCTGAATAGTTTCATTATTTGATGACTTAATATTTTCTTATCTATCTATCTATCTATCTATCTATCTATCTATCTATCTATCTATCTATCTATCTATCTATCTATCTATCTATCTATCTATCATAACCTGCTTTCTAACATAACATGCTTTCTTTCTATCTATCTATCTATCTATCTATCTATCTATCTATCTATCCCATTCTTTACTATCTATATTCCTATGGTCATTACCTATCGATATATCTGAGTCTGTTCATTATCTATCTATCTACCTCTTTCTTCCTTCCTTCCTTCCTTCCTTTCTTTTTTTCTTTCTTTCTTTCAATCTGTCTATGTGTCTGTCTATCTCATTCTTCACTTGCCTATCTTCTATCTATATATCTCTCTCCGTTCATATCTATCTATCTATCTATCTATCTATCTATCTATCTATCTATCTATCTATCTATCTATCTATCTATCTCGGTTCATTGTCTATCTATCTATCTATCTATCTATCTATCTATCTATCTATCTATCTATCTATCTATCTATCTTCGTCTGTTCATATCTACCTATCTATCGAGCTATCTTTCTGTGTTTCTTCATGCATACTTCTTCCCATCTATCTATCTATCTATCTTCGTCTGTTCATATCTATCTATCTATCTAGCTAGATATGTTTCTGTCTTTCTTCATACATACTCCTTCCCATCTATCTATCTATCTATCTATCTATCTATCTATCTATCTATCTATCTATCAATCTATCTATCTTCGTCTGTTCATATCTACCTATCTATCGAGCTATCTTTCTGTCTTTCTTCATACATACTTCTTTCCATCTATCTAGCTAGCTAGCTACCTAGCTATCTTTTAATTAATTCATCTATTTCTTTCTATCTTTTTCTTTTTATTTCTCTCTCTCTCTTTCTCTCTTTCTCTTCGTTTTTCTCCTTTCATTCTTTCCTTTTTTTCTTTCTCTCCACTTCTTTCCCTCATTTACTCTCAGAGATGAGCCCCCAATACGTTGCTATTCCTTTTCTCCTTACAACAATCTACCGTTCCCGTCTTCATTTTCTTACACCGTTGCAACAGCTGCATGTCACATTCGGGCCGCTTTTGGCCGACATCACTCAACCTGTCAAAATCGCAATCAAATTACTGACACCTACATGGGCTTCAACAAAAAACGGGAAATCAAATTTTGTCTCTTCTCTTTGTGTACAGTCTTTGAGATTTATGGTCTCATTTCAATCTCCTCACGAATCTTACACGTAACAACACTGAGCATTAGTAATTTTATTAAGATATTTGTCACTGTCTTAAAAAAAAACTTTAAAAAAACCTGTTGCTTATGCATACAATAGGCTTGGCACTGGTGATCTGTCAAAAGGACTATACCCTATGGAAAGACCGTCTCAGCTGAACGTCGTTAAAATTGCGTGGTTTAACGTTGGTAATTTTAGATTTGTTACAACTAATGTTAACTGGTCCGCTCGTAAAAAAATATTAGATGGGCCTCAAAGTCCTGACTCAATTAGGAAGCGGAAAGAAAACAAAAAATCTTGATCTATGTCTGGTGGAATTTCCAAGGAGTATTGAACTTCGACCTTATTCCACACGGTAGCGCCATCAATCCTAAAAGTGTCTTGCCAGCAGCCAGAACGCGTGTACGACAAATTAAAGAAGGAGTATCCTGTTTTGGATAATCGAGGTCGGGCTTCAGCAGGACAATGCGAGACCACACACTGCCAGGTTGACTATATTCAAACAAATAGACGGTGTTGAGATTCTTCCACATCCACCGATCAGTTCCGACGCTGCTCCGAGTGACTATGGCCTATTCTGCTCGAAGGCACACTTCCTCCGCGAACAGGGATTCAACACTTTTGATGAAGTTAAAGGAGCTTGTTTACAGATTTTTGATACAAAGCCAGCGGACTGGTATCTGGGACAGATTCGGATGCTGGTTGATTACTGGCAGAAGATCGTCAAGAATGATGGACTTTATTTTGAAGAATATATATTGGTGTTGCTCCATCAAATTTTGTTGTACTCTCTCCACTTCCGAAGTGAGTCTGGCCAACCTAATAGTAAAAAAAAATTTAAAAAATCGGAATATTTTTTTGCGGATTACTATTAATTAGACCAGGGATGGGTAAACTACGGCCCGCGGGCCACATGCGGCCCGCCAAACGATTTCGTGCGGCCCGCCAAGCACAAACAGTTTTTTTATTCAATACTAACATGCCCACGCCGCCAAAAACAACAACTTAAAATTGTTAGTAAAATGACAAAAAAACCAGTAAATTTATATTGAAGAATGAGATAAAATAAAAAGTACAAAAAATAGTGCATCATTCCCATTAGTATTTTTTATCCTTCTGATGGTCAGTTGTGATATTATAAAATAAATAATTATGTTTCTTTGATAGTTTCTATTTTATAATAGTAATAAAAGTACTTTCTTATTTCTTCAAACAGTTATTTTATCTTTCAAATAAATAAGTTTTTCTACTTACATGGTACTTTCAAATGTTATTTATTAAAACTATATTTTTCCCTCTAAAAGCTCTTTATTTTGCCAATTTTAAATATCAATTATTTTGGTTTATATATACTATGTGGCCCAGTAAAACTATAAAATCTTTAGAATGCGGCCCTTGTACTAAAACGTTTTCCCACCCCTGAATTAGGCATTCGTCTGCTGACAAAATTTGTTAAACTCTCCAACAGTAGATTTATTATCATTTTAGAAGACGGGGTTCCTGTTGGTCGATGACTGCATTCTTAAACAGTTATCAGCACTTTATTTTTATTAACCTATGTCAAGTTTGAAACTGTGCTGACGTCATCGATAACTGAGTACTACTGGCGTAGTTCTTTTTTTTTCCCATTTTACAGTAATACGTAGTTATCAATGACGTAAGTATGGAGGTCGATCCTCGCGAGGTGCCCCAAAGAAAGTTCGACATCAAATAACGCAACAAGGATTGACATATAAAATTCAACCAACCAAATTTCGTCGCAGGGTAATCGTTAATGAGACTAGTCTGAGTTTTTATTTATAATTTGATTCGTCTTTTTAACGGCTTATCAACCTTTTGTAGGCTATCTGGAGGCATATTTATGGATTGTTAGAATAATTATTCTATTATTGCAAGTGAATGTTGTATTAGCCAAATTTTTTTAGAGAAAATAATAATTTTCAGATACAAGTCTTAATATTTAACCCATAGATGTGAGACGAAAAAATGGAGCTATACCTTTCATATTGGCATGTACGCGTTTCAGTTGCGAAATGACTACTCACCGGAAACATACGACAATTTGACACAATTCGGTGATTGCGACCGCATAAGGATGTCAAAATTATATGTACCTAAGAACACTTACAAATAGAAAATAAAATAAGAATTATCACGAAACTAAATTAGAATAATCTACATACAGATCCGATAGGTTGCACATTTTATCGAACAAAAAAAGGTTAGTGAGACTGCGCAGTAGGTACAATATAGATATTTCCGTTTCCTTTTAGAATCGTGATGATCGGAAATTTTGATAAATATCTTCTTTGAAAGTTTGAATAGGAGTAGGAAACGCTGGCCCTAATGGAATTGGAGGGTTACAATTTATAGGGTTTGATTATCAAACAAGGGGTGCGTATTATGCGTGAGTAGAAGCATTTTCCCACACTTTCCGCAGAATTTTAGGGGTGCGTATTATGGATGAATGCGTATTATATACGGGGAATTACGATAAATCGAACCGCCATCTTCTGTCATTTTAAGACACGTTCATCTTTTGTCCTTTCTTCAATCCTCCCTATTCGTAGTTTACTCTTTCATTTTGATTCAATTTAACGTTCGTGCACTTTGGCATTCTCACTTTGTCGCTCGTCTACCATTTCCTCAAATTTGTTATGTCACTATTTCCTCTTACTTTTCTTCCCTTCAGTATGTCCTGTGAGTGTTAAATTCTCCAGGCCTCTTTTCTTCGCTATGAGACCTATACATTACTTTTGCCTTTTTTCTGATTGTAATTATAATTTTATTTAAATTTGTTTTTGTAGTTTATAATTCACTTATAATTTCCTGTCTGGTTACATATTGTTTTTAGTTTTCATTCGTAGACCCACATCCCAGTCGCTACGTATTCCTTCTTCATGTGTGAGGAAATATTCCAGCATTTACTATAAAATAAAATTTTAGATATATTACTCATTATCTCTATCTCTCATGCTTTCAGTGTGTCTTTTGGTTTGGTTTATTTTATTTTACGGCATAACAACACCTCAATGGGTTCTTTAATGCCGACAACATTTTTAGGATAGATTCGTATGAATAGAATATGTATTCTTTGATTTAGATTGGTTTGGTTTATTTTGTATTACGGCATATCAATCTCAATGGGTTATTTAATGCCGACAACATTGTTAGGATAGATTCGTTTGAATAGAATATGTATTCTTTGGTTTAGATTGGTTTTGTTTATTTTGTTATACGGCATATCAACCTCAATAGGTTATTTAATACCGACAACACTTTTAGTATATATTCGTATGGATAGAATATGTATTCTTTGATTTAGATTGGTTTGGTTTATTTTGTTTTTTACGGCATATCAACCTCAATGGGTTATTTAATGCCGACAACATTTTTTATTGCTGGTAATATTTTGTTTTGTCAAAAATCTCTTTCTGGTAATATTTTTCCTTCAAAATTGTATTGCTGGTAATAATTTTTTCAGAAATGTATTGCTGGTAATAGTTAACTATCTGCCCATAGCTGGGACCCTAACAGGTGCAACCACCCCGGGTCAGGGTGGACCTGGGAACATCAGCAATTTAGAGGTGGTTCCACGCTCCTCAAAACCTTCTGATCAGACGCCTTGCTGCTGGATGTAGTTTATTTTTTATAAGGAAAAAAAAATCCTACAATCTCATATTTCCTGGCTTTAAATAACCTGCAAAAGTTTGATCATTTTTTGCTTAGTACACAAAAATCGGAACTGAAAAAATTACAGTGCTGTTCGATAAAAGAAACTCACCTGATTTTTTTTTACTAAATGTTCTCTTCTCCGATGAAACGAAAGTTGAGCTAAATTCAAAGGATAAGTGATCTAAAATCCGAAGAAGAAGCTTTGAAAGCTCTTTGAATTTAGCAGTAAGTACTGTCAAGCATCCGTTCAGTATAATGTTCTGGGGATGCTTTTCTTTTCATGGAACTGGTTTCTTAAAACCTATTGAAAAGATCCTCAGCAGCGAGCAGTACAAGAGAATTTTAGAGACTTGTGTGCTCCCTTTTGCTGAAAGGGTGCAAATCGACCCCACCAAGCTCATTTTTATGCAGGATAATGCTCCCTGGCACAAATCAAAATTGATGAAGGAATACTTTGATGAGAAGCTGGTGTGTGATATGACAATCTCCTGACCCCAACCCCATAGAAAACTTATGGAGCATTATAGGGTACAGGCTCTCGGGAAAGCAGTTGAGCAACAAAGAGGATTTGATTTTGAATTTCATATCCGAATGGAATTCAATGCTTGGAGATGAGATTTGCCAGAACCTAATCAAGTCAATGCCAAAAAGGATTGAAAAGGTTATTCAAAATAAAGGAGGACCCATAGATTATTAAATATTTCGAACTATATTACCTATTATAAATAAATTATACCTCTATTATTCTTTATTTAAAGCTGTTCGGTTATGTTTCTATTGATTACTAGTTGCAGGAAATAGGCGAGTC
>OZ038501.1:12979599-12992099 GCA_964036315.1 Acanthosepion esculentum | reverse complement strand
GAGTAGGAAAATTATTTAAATTTATTATCTTTCAGTTTTCGGACATTTATTTTATCCTAAGCATAATTACTTTTAGTATGAGAAGGAAAAGGTGTAAACTGTGAATAAAATATGAACTCTTTCTCCAAAAGCACGAAAATCCTCGTGTAGCTAAGATTCTTCATTCAACTAACAGTATCTGTCTATATTTCTGAGATGAGGTATTATGTACATAATTTACATTATTCGGACTATTGTCCTCATCTTTGTCGCCATATTTATTACAACGGATGGATGTCAGTTATCAGTTATCTCCTGAGCACTGGTAAAAAAAATGGATAATGCAGACATTAGGTTTATAATACCCAGAAATCCATACATGTCCTGAAGGATGCATGGCACAGTGGAAAAAGGAGTTGGTTAGATCCAGTGACAAGACCCAAAAAGTGTGAGTTCAATACCCGGCTAAGGCAGAAGGAGAACCTTCAGAGGGAAAATTAACAGGAGATAACTGATAACAGACATCCATTAAACATGGCACGTGGAACTAGAACAGTCTACCCCAGTGAGCGAAATAAAGGGTTCAGTTCGACATTCCAACCACCTGAAGAAGGCCGGAGCGTACAACGGCCGAAACGTTGTAATAAATATGGCGACAAAGATGAGCACAATAGTCCGAATAATCTAAATAAAACTAACAGCTTTTAAGGTCATAGCGAGTCCTGACCTTTGTAGTTTGAACCGGCCATATCAGGTAGACCCGTTCCCATTGTATTTCACATTTTTAGAAATTATTTTACCGCAAGCAAGGCGAGAATGCAACTAGTACCCGGTGGGGGGGTGAAAGTGAGAGAAAAGATTGCGTATGGGGAGGATTGAGAAAAGGGCAAAAGATAAGCAGGATTCAAAAGAATAGAAGATGGCGATTGACGTTACACTTCAATTTTTGAAGTTTGTCGTTATCAGGAAAGTAAGGGAAGTGCAAGACAAAGAAACTCTTGGAGTAGATGTAGCGGTTCCATTTAGCTGTGGGAATGAGATGCCAATCTAGGCGCAGGCTTAAATTCCTGTAGTCGGGGCACCAGGGAAATCTCTTCGTCATAGCAGTTGCCTTGAAAATATTTGTAGAAACGACAGAGTGATTGATAAAAATTAAGTTCCACGAGGAAAGCTTCTTCCCAAGTACTGCTTTGTGGAACCGATTTCCATGAGGATGATGTCATGATCGCTACAATCTTGACTTCATCACGTCTAAGGTTAGCCCTTATCGTTCTTACATAACCTCATCAACAACACATCTAGTTTTTTTCCAACCCTCATACAACCAAACACTGTAACCATCTACCTTGAGATGGTTACAGTTGAGTTAAAAAAAAATAATACTGAAATATTAATGGCCAAGACCCACTCCTCAAATCTGGCCGAATATAAGAATAAATCCTATTCACATTTCTCCCCAGTCTTTTGAACAGTACGAAAGATTTATCCTTTGTTTCTTATTTAGGATTGGGTTTTAGCGGCCCTTCTAAAATAGTGGCTTCCAAACGATTTGGGGCCATGCCCCACTTTAGTATTTCTAAAATGCTGGTGCCCCCACCTTTAATATTTAATTCTTACATGTATGCCAATTATACATATACTTACATACACACAAATATTTTTATGTATATCATACTGTATATACATCACATGCATTGACACGCATTAACACTTTTACTCACGAGAAAACAATTCGCACTTAATAACTTATTCTCGAATTGCCCCCTTATTCTGTTAGTTTAATAAGCTGAAGAGTGCATATTCTACGCATGCCCAACAATAAAAATACAATGAACAAAAACATGCGCAAAAAGAAAGAAAAATTAATGAAATCGGTCAGACTCTATGCCCCCAAAATACATATCTATTTATTTCACTTTGACACCTTTCCCCTCGGAAAAAAAATTCCCTTTCTTCTTCCTTAAGATATGGGTCAGATCAGTTGTTCGCAACCTATTTTGAGTCATGCCCCACTTTGATATTTCTAAAATTCTGGTACCACCCTGTAATATTGAATTCTTACATGTATGCCAATTACACATGTACGTACATAGACACAAAATATATTTGTGTATGCATAATGTATATGCATCGTATGTATTGACACACATTAACATTAACACTCTCACTCAGACTCACTAGAAAGCAATTCACTTATTCTGTTAGTATACTAAGCAGAAGGGTGCACATCTTACGCATGCCCTACCGAAATATTACCACGCCCCACGTTGGGAATTATTGGTCTAAGCAGAATAACTTGAACGACGTAAAGTCTACCATTCGTCCCTGCATTAAATATTACTGCCATACCGAGTCGGCTGCTTCTATTATATATTTAGACTAGTGGTTCCCGACCGATTTGGGGCCATGCTCCACTTTGGTATTTCTAAAATTCTGGTGCCCCCGACACTGTAATATTTAATTCTTACACATTCAAAATGTTAATGTAATTCAAGTGAAGGATGCTTAAAAGACCATTAACTTGGTCTCTAAACAAACCTTCAAAGACCATGACGTTCATGAAAGAGAAAAATTTAAAAAAAGACAGTTAAATATATATAGTTTCGAAACATAGAGAACTGAAAGGCAGAAATATAAGATATTTGAATGAAAGATTATCCTGTAATATACTTTGATCATTTTAATCATGAAATAATAATTATGCTGTCACCAGATTCGATTTCCGTTCACACACTGATGCCGCGGAAGTAAGGCCAAAGGTTTTTCCTCAACCGATATCCACAGATGGTGTTCCGAATATAAGTATTCAAAAGCCTCGACATTGCTTAACTTCGGTGATCAAAAGAGATACGGTGTTTCACTGTGATTTAACCGTAAGCATCTGGAACCTCTTGCGTTTCCATATTAAAGCCTTTTCTAGGTTCACTAATAAAATTGTGTAGGATCACAAGTAAGATTAGAACTAATACTATCTTGAGTCTGTTAGTAGATTCAGAATTAAAAGATTTCAAATCAAAATTAAGCAACGTCGGGACTGGTCAGTACCTAGATGGGTGTCTGCTTGGGAATACCGTATGCTGTAAGCTTGGATGTGCTGGTGGTTTAATGGGTAATGGCTCGCAATTATTAATTAGAGAGACGACTTCCCGTACGATCATCAAAGTTAAGCAACATCGAACCTGGTCAGTACCTAGATGGGTGACCACTTAAGAATACCAGGTGCTGTAGGCCTAGATGTTTGAGTAGTGTAATATATAATGACTCGGAAATGAAACTACGTGCGCCAAGTTCCAATTCCAGTTGGATGTGTGATATTCACCTACGTGAAAATACCCTTGAAAATGAAACAACCCCTTTGTCTTGCCCCCAGCCATTGGTTAACAATTTGAGCCCTGGGATCATGAACAATTTTAATCGTTCTGCCTGAGCTCCTAAGTCAAAATTCGTAAATAACTGGTATGTAGTATTTTACGGTAGATACATAAAATGTTTATTCACCCTTTAACCGGTGACTGGGCATTAAGTCATTTTTCTCTACCACTATTCAACCGAGGGTTGGACATTACGTCGTTTTTTCTCTACCACTGATCAACCGGTGACTGGGCATTACGTCGTTTTTTTTCTACCACTGTTCAACCGGTGGCTGGGCATTACGTCATTTTTTCTCTACCACTGTTCAACCGGTGGCTGGGCATTACGTCATTTTTTCTCTACCACTGTTCAACCGGTGGCTGGGCATTACGTCATTTTTCTCGATCACCGGTAAATCGGTGGTCAGGGCTCAAAGGGTTAAGAAAGAGTGGCGAAAAGGAAAGAAAGAAGGAAAAGAAGCAGGAAAAGAAATGTCGTCTTTCTTTCTTGACCACGGAGGAGACGGAAATAAAGAAAGAGAAGTAAGAAATATTGATTAACTCTTTGAGCCCTGAGTTCCTGGACAATTTTAACCCTTCTACCTGAGATCCTGAGTGAAAATCCGCAAATAATTGGTATGTAAATGTAATGTTTCACGGTAGATATAAAAATAGTTACAAGTGTTTACGAACCGTTCAACCGGTGACTGGGCATTATGACATTTTTCTCCACCACCGTTCAACCGGTGGCTGGGCATTACGTCATTTTTCTCTACCACTGTTCAACCGGTGGATGGACATGACGTCATTTTTCTCTGGCTGGGCATTACGTCACTGGTCAGGGCTCAAAGTGTTAATTAGGATAACTTTTGTCAGTAAATCATTATCTCCAAAACCTCTTACAATCTAAAAGTATTTTCTGCCTTTGAATAACCTGCAAAAGGCTGATAAGCCCTCAAAAAGAAGAGTAGACTTAAAAGCGACAGGGATATGATTCTATGAACAAATGCTAAGAACAACATTGCCAAAACATGTGAGCAACAAGGAAGTATTAATGTAGATAGAAACGACAATTAAACTTATATTTACAATCAGAATGAGGAAGTTGGTTATGTCTGTGAACCATAATGAGCATAGACGGCCTAGATAATTTAACACTCACAGGACATACTGAAGACCCGGGAAGGAAAAGGGAACAGCGATTAACGTACTTAATGAGTTTGTGAAAATGGCCAGCATAGCAGGAAAAATGACAGATTTTAAATTGTTGGCGGATACTTAGCGCTACAAAAGACAGGAAGTTGTGTAAAGCCATAACTGTACTCTTCCGGGAGGGATATGGCTGATTAAAGAAGAAGAAGAAGAAGAAGAAGAAGAAGAAGAAGAAGAAGAAGAAGAAGAAGAAGATGATGATGAAAAAGAAGTTATTAGTGGTCAGGGTTACATAATAGTGAATATTACAAAGCTATTATTGCTGGTTATCGCTAGGGTGTTGTTTTGGGCCTGGCTGAGATGAGGCTTGTAAATATCTATTCTACAACAGTAGAGAAGGTGAACTGAAAGTTTTACCTCTTCACTGATG
Organism: Acanthosepion esculentum; assembly: GCA_964036315.1. Taxonomy (NCBI): domain Eukaryota; kingdom Metazoa; phylum Mollusca; class Cephalopoda; order Sepiida; family Sepiidae; genus Acanthosepion; species Acanthosepion esculentum. Next base: position 12,987,188 of record OZ038501.1, on the reverse strand, counting down.
ACGTTTTGTGAAGTAACTAGTGTATTCATGCCTTTAAAAATGTCGGCAATTGTTAGAAAGTTTTAATAGTGAAATGCAATGAAGCAAAATTCTTGAAACAACGTACTGAGATTCAATAAAGCAGAGACAAAGAAATCACAACTAAACTAGAGGCCAATTAATCCGTTCCCTTTATATTTTTAGATGTTCAATCGTATCTATGATTATATATATATATATATATATATATATATATATATATATATATATACTCGACTCTCCCGTCGAATTCGACGTATGAGGGTCAAGCAGTTCAGTTGCTAGGAAATCGACAGCCCAACAACAGCACATAAGATTTGATTTTAGTGGTGAAGGTTTCGTGCAGGACCATCCACACTTTTTGAAGGGCCGAATACAGAGACCTGGTGCACTAAGTGCCACAAGGTCCCCAAACGACACTCCGCAGGTTTTGAATTCAGAGTTGTCCTTCTCCTATACCAGTTGCCACCCAAGGCTATAGAACCCAGTCTGTCCTGTTATTTACCCATAGCTGGAGGGAGAAGAAGAGGATTCACACCTTTCCCAAGGGTATTAGCACGTAAGTGAATGTAATGGACTCGACTGTAATTCGAACTCGGCTCTCCGATTCCTCAAACCAAGCCGCTATCCATTACATAATAAGAAAAAATGAAACTGGCTTAAACAAATTTTAAAAGTCACGCAGAAGCAAAGAAAATCGGAAGAAGGAGATGTTATATTATATGATTAGGATTCACTTGGGTTATATACCAACGGAGTATTACCCCCTCTCTCTCTCTATCTCTCTCTCTCTCTCTCTCTCTCTCTCTCTCTCTATATATATATATATATATATATATATATATATATATATATATATATATATATATATATATATATATGCGTTTTATTATATGTAACCGTTCTTTATTGAAACTATTTCTCTGTCTCTTAACTAAATATGTCTCAGTGAAGAGCTGCTGTCTAAAATACACATTATATATATTATAAATAGTCCTAGAATCATTTTGCTACTAATGTTTGACACGACTTTTATCCAGTTTTAATATTTCCAAGCGCTTTTATCAACTCGGGCTTCTCTTACCATCAACATATGGCATGGATATAAAAAGCAGTTTAGCATTGTTTCACAGCGTTGTCATGTATAGCCAAGACCTCGTCACTCCCTATCTGATAATCTGTCAAAAAAAAAAAAAATGGCAGTCTTGAATTTGCTGTGGTGTTTTGGAGATCGGTCAGACTGACCTGGACATTTTCGGCCTTTAACTAAGCCGTGGATTATAAAACTAACAATAGACATTTTTCGAGGTGGAAAAAAAAACAAAAAACATCTGTTACACTGATGAATTTTGCAGCGGTAAAATCCTCTATGTACGCAGCAGAGGGTAATCCTCTAATTTGTCTTTTTCAAACAGCTCCTCTGCCGTGTTTTAATCTCTTACGCTTCTGATGGAGTTATTGTTCCCTTGCGTTTTGTAAATGTTGCCAATATATGCCAATGCATAACGCTATTTTACCTATCTGATCGTCCGGGCGCCATCATAATCGCAGCGTAACTCATTGGTTATGTCGTGCTGCACATATCCTCTCCCAGATACATTTAACCGTTTGTATTGGGTTACATTTTATCAGCAACGAGGAACGTTTCCTGAAGTGACATCGCCAGCACAAGACTGATTACCTATCATTGTATGATTGTCACCAACTGTTTTCTGAATTTATCTATCGGTTTGGTTTGGTTTGCTTTGTTTTGTTTTACGGCATATCAACCTCAATGGGTTATTTAATGCCGACAAGATATTTATTGCTGGTTTGGTTTGGTTTGTTTTGTTTTACGGCATATCAACCTCAATGGGTTATTTAATGCCGACAAGATTTTTATTGCTGCTTTGGTTAGCTTTGTTCTGTTTTACGGCATATCAACCTCAATGGGTTATTTAATGCCGACAAGATTTTTATTGCTGGTTTGGTTAGCTTTGTTCTGTTTTACGGCATATCAACCTCAATGGGTTATTTAATGCCGACAAGATTTTTATTGCTGGTTTGGTTAGCTTTGTTCTGTTTTACGGCCTATCAACCTCAATGGGTTATTTAATGCCGACAAGATTTTTATTGCTGGTTTGGTTAGCTTTGTTCTGTTTTACGGCATATCAACCTCAATGGGTTATTTAATGCCGACAAGATTTTTATTGCTGGTTTGGTTAGCTTTGTTCTGTTTTACGGCATATCAACCTCAATGGGTTATTTAATGCCGACAAGATATTTATTGCTGGTTTGGTTTACTTTCTTTTGTTTTACGGCATATCAACATCAATGGGTTATTTAATGCCGACAAGATTTTTATTGCTGGTTTGGTTTGCTTTCTTTTGTTTTACGGCATATCAACCTCAATGGGTTATTTCATGCCGACAAGATTTTTATTGCTGGTTTGGTGTGGTTTGTTTTGTTTTTGTTTTTTTACGGCATATCAACCTCAATGGGTCATTTAATGCCGACAACTTTTTTTTCCTGTTAATACTTTTGTTGTTTTTTCTTTGTAATATTTTTGTTTTGTCAAAAATCTATTTCTTGTAATATTTTTCCTTCAAAATTATATAGATGGTAATATTATTTTCAAAAACGTATTGCTGGTAATAGTTTTTTTTCCTTCAAAAATATATTTTTGGTAATAAGTTTTTCTGGTATCAAAACCTATTTTTACACTTTCATAATGCTTTTTACCTCAGTTTCGGGGTTAAGTATTTGCCCGTAGCTGGGACCCTAACAGGTGCTACCACCCCGGGTTAGGTTGGAGCTGGAAACATCAGCAATTAAGAGGTGCTTCCACGCTCGTCAAAGCCCCCTGATCAGACCCCTTGCTGTTGGACGTAGTTTATCGTCTTACCCTAGACGCGAATTTAGTTTATCGTCATACCCAGGACGCTTTATTTATTGGAGTACATCTTATTGTTAAGATGTCAATTTTATTAAATACTTACATCATAAAACGTACTTGAAAACGGAACAAAAGGTTGTTTTTTTAACAATGGCTGCGTTAAATTTATTCGGTTTATTCCCGGAATCATCAAAACATTTATAAATTATCAATGTCTATTTATATAATTATTTCATGCCTCTCCTGAACTTAGAAGGGAAGTAGATCAACTTAGCAAATGTATAAATGTTTACTCTCCGTAGTCCATTTTATAATCTATACAAATAAAATATTTATCTGCATTTAGATGAAATTAATCCCCGAGCAAAATGAACCGTTTATTAATAAGTTCCTTGCTTTCTATGTTTCTTAGATTGCAGTCTTATTTGTTCAAGCGTTTCATGTGAGACACTCCGATATCATTGTCTATTAAGCGATCGTCTTGCTTCAACTTGATTTTAAAATATGCTTTGCCATCGCTGTCCTTGTCGTTCTGTTGCTAATTTTCTTATATATTTCCATGTCACTTGTCTAAAAATTTAACCATGATAAAATATAATTTTTTTTTTAAATTTATAGTCATAATAAAAAAATTATATAAAATATAAAAAATTCATATAAAAACATGAAAATATATTGAGGAAAATATGATTTATATAATACCAAGTGTAATGAACGAATCAGAGATATCACTGACCGCCTAAAAAAATTAAAGGGAACAAATAAATTAGACGGTTCATTGGCCTCTATTTTAGTTATGAATTCATAAAGTCTGGATGCCAAAACAAAGAACTCCTCTGAATTTATCAGAGGTTACTTCCCTTAGTCAAGTAATAATCTATACAAATAAAATATTTATCTGCATTTAGACAAAATTAACTCCAAATCAAAATGGACCATTTAATTAATCAGTTCTTTAATCCTGCATTTCTTAGATTGCAGTATCATTTGTTCAAGCCTTTCATGTGAGGCACTCAGATACCTTTATCTATTAAGTGATCATCTTACTTCAATTTGGTCTTGAAAAAGTCTTTTTTTATTGCTGTCTTTATTGTTCTGTTGCTAATCTTATTCTTCCAAGAGATATTTTCATTTCACTGTTATGTTAAACGTAAAATGTTTAACATGAAAAGATATAGAACAAAAAGAAAGATTACATAACACACACACACACACACAAACACACACACACACACACACACATATATATATATATATATATATATATATATATATATATATATATATATATATATATATATGCGTGTGTGTGTGTGTGTGGATGATTTAAGTGCTCACCAATTGGTCCACAGTAAGTGTTTGCCTCAAGGTTCTGATTACATTTTACCATTCAGATCTTCTATTATCATAATATGGCCTATATAATTGCAAAATTAATAAAAATGCACACAAAAACAAACAGAAAAAAGACATTGGCTAGATTATATATCCAAGTACATCTAAAAAATGAATTTTGATTTAAATGTTTAAATCTCTTAGCGAGCTTCCCCCCCGTGCGTATGTGTAGTCTGATCATGTCCTCAGGGACGAAACGCCACACCCGAAAAATATTTTTTCTACTTTTACATTCATTTTCATAGCCTTGTTACAGCGATGTCTCCAAGAGGATTTGTATCAATTATTTTTTACACATTGTCATATAAAGCGTTCAAAATATTAAACTTATTTTACTTACTCATTTTTGTTTTGTTTTTTCACTACAACTGAGCAGCTTAATAATTATAATAATAATAATAATAATAATAATAATGTCACCTACATAAACAGCGCTTGCGCAGAAAGAACACAAACGCTGCCATGATAAAATGGCCTCCCATTTGCATTGGTGCCAATGTATGAAGTATGAACTTGACGTTGAAGAGAAATGGTACAGTTCCAATCAAGAGAAGGTCATTGAAAACGACCAAGTCTAAAATTTATGGGATTTTGACATCCATACGGACCGTATGCTTGATGCTGTCAAAGCAGGCATAAAAGAAAACTGTAAAATGCTTCCACATCGATGGGGTTGTTACTAGTGCCAATAATATCAAGGCCAAAAGGAATTGGAAAGCTTAAATGTACATTGAACTCATGATTGCGGTTGCCAGAATGGGCCACGTTCAGGCCATTATTGTCACTGTTATCATAAATAAAGAAACGCCACATACAGAAAATATCTTCCTCTTAGCCATTAATTTTCTTAATACACACACAGAGAAACATATTCATATATATATATATATATATATATATATATATATATATATATATATATGAGAGAGAGAGAGAGAGAGGTGGGGGGTAATACTCCGTTGGTATATAACCGAAGTGAATCCTAATCATATAATATAACATCTCCTTCTTCCTTTTTCCCGATTTTCTTTGCTTCTACGTGACTTTTAAAATTTGTTTAAGCCAGTTTCATTTTTTCTTATTAACCTAATCGGTTTGAGAAACCTTACAAATTAATCTAAATTTGTAAGTTGAAATGATCATAACCATGGAGTAATGTTAATTCCTACTGTATGTAATATATATATATATATATATATATATATATATATATATATATATTACATACAATAGGAATTAACATTAACTCATGAATTACCATTAATATATATATATATATATATATATATATATATATATATATATATATATATATATATATATATATATATACAGGATACCATACAGTTCTGCTAGGAAAGCATAACGGAAACAACAGTGGAAATCAACCTGCCCAATGAGCAAATAAAGAATCAAACGGAACCAGAAGAATATACTAACATAAAGAATGTCATAAAAGCTCACACAGACCAAACAGTGATGGAACTACGAAAAACAAAAACTGAAAAACAAAAAAAATTAAAATGGAATATTTCCTCCAGTCAGAAAAACAAAAGAGAAATCAAACCAAACTCAGAAAAAAGTGAACGACCATACCACAAAAGAAAATAACAAAACACCGTAACTACACTGACCAACACACAACCAATGCAAACCCAAAACAGACCAAATAAATACACCAACAGACAACCACCAGCATCACAACCAACAATAACAACACCGCCACCATCAACGATAGCTAGAACCTCAAAACAAACACGCACACAAAATAAACCACTAACTTACGCGGACAACCTTAGGGTGCCGTACAAACATACACAGACCAAAACACAGCAGTCCTTCTACAAAACGCATAACCCCATTAGACATCCCAGACCACCCAGATTAGCCCCTAGTAGACAATCGACAGCAAACACACTCAACCTTCACAAAAACCGGATAAGCCCCCAACCAGGACACCTGGATGAGGGTATAGCATCCCTGATAGGAAACATGATGCAAGATTTTGAGCTTTTAAGAAAGAACTTCGCCATGCTTGCAAATTCAAACTTGACCCATACGAGCGAGTTATAAATTTAAGCAACAATAAATTTTCACTCAACACATTCAGGTTATTAAATAAAGGATAAGCTTTTACCCTAGCTCACCAAGGTTTGATAAAGAGACCTTGGCAAGGGACCTGAAATGCTTCTTCAGAAGAATACGGCTAAAAGCCCACTACGGGGACAATGATCACACACCTTCCATACTTGATACATTAAAAGAGAAGGATACTACATCCACCCCACAAAACGCAGACATTACTATACAGACATTTGAAATAGCCGTAGCAAATGACATAAAGAAAACAATAGCACGTAAGCTGCCACGTAACAATATTACTGAAGGGGAACGTATAGCCCTCGACACGCTGATCATAACACAGGCTAACAAAGTGGGCGCCACAGTGATCTGGGGAATCAAAGAATACATGAAAGAGGCCAACAATCAGCTAAACGACAAAGAAACCTATGGAAAGCTTACTTACAGATCCTCTCCCGAATACCAAAAACAATTAACTAGCTCACTAAACATAATGCTTCGCAACAATCTAATCGACAAAGAAACATGCACAACACTTACACCCACAAACATCGCACCTGCTCGCTTCTATCTCCTTCCTAAAATACACAAAAGCAGGAAGGCCGGTCATTTCATCATTCAACTGCCACACGACCAAAATCTCCAAATACGTAGACCATTACATACAACCCCTAGCTAAGGAAGTAAAATCCTACATCAGAGACACAACAGATCTACTAAACAAAATTAATCACATAAAACAGTTCCAAAAAATGCTATTCTAGTGACTATGGACGTAAGGTCACTCTATTCAAATATTAAACACATCGAAGGGCTAACCACCCTTCAAGAAGCACTTACTAAAAGAAGAAAACAAGAACCCCCCTACAGAAGTTATCATAAAACTCATGGAGCATATTCTTGCATTGAATACTTTCAACTTCATTAGAGCACACTACCTGCAAGTAAGAGGCTGTGTCATGGGTACCATTGCAGCCCCATCATTCATGGGAAAATTTCAGGAGATCCACATCTATCCCCTCATCGGTAGCGACTGCAAGATATATCGATGATATATTCTTCGTATACACAGGCAGTGACGATAAACTTATCCAATTCCTCATGACCCTAAACACGACTCAATTTAGTTTGACTATGAAAAATCCACAAGATCGGTAACATTTTTAGACACCCGCATTTATATAGATGAAAACAGGAAACTACAAACGACACTAGACAC